>JAVQIZ010201284.1:0-34171 GCA_036023535.2 Galaxias brevipinnis
CAGAAGCACATTATGTGTCACAGTTTCGGGAACCTGGAGATTTCAATCACAAAATGTGCTCAAGAAAGCAAAGGATGAATCTCAGGGACCAGAGGGAGATGGAGCTGGGGCAGGGTGAAGATTTAAGAGAACAGACCCCCGCTGTGAGGACCACCAGACTGAGCAAAGCCAACGGCAGCTGGACAGACTGCCAGACACAGCCCATCACCAGCATCAGTGCAGCAGCAGCAGCAGCAGCAGCAGGGGGGCGGTCGATGCTCCCATTAGAAGCAGAGCCTGGAGAGTGCCACCCCCGGGAGTTAACCCCCCCCCAGAAAAGCACATCTTCCGTGACTGATATCACGGCAGGGGAATCTTCACTGCACAACTGCAAACTATTTTATGTAGCAGCAAATTCAGGGGGCCATATTCCTCTACTTCTTTCTCTGGACATTTACTGAACGTTTCAGTGACAGAAGGTGTTTAAAAACGTGTTATGAAGCAAAGTGTGAGTGTGTGTGTGTGTGTGTGTGTGTGTAAGTGTGTACCTTAAAGGTGACCCCGGCCAGAGCGAAGGCCTTGAAGTCTCCCTGGGTTCCCTCCACAGGGCTGAGGACAAAGCCCTCCTTGCTGGCGCTGATGTCGTACTGGCGGTCACTGTGCAAAGGACCCACACTAGAACAGAGGGGAGACCACGTCAGCTACCACAGGGCACAGGCAGTCCAACGTAGCATCAAAACATAGCAAGTTAACGCTCCAACCTAAACGTCAACTTCTTTACTAGTTAAGCAAACAAAAAATGGCCTCATTGAAATACATGAACATCTAGACGTCAAAGAATGGTGCTGGTTTAAAAAAAAACAACTAACTACCTGTAAGAGCCCCCTTCATTGGTGGCCACTGTGATAAGCGGAGCGGCAGCTCCTTTCTCTGCGATGGAGATCTCCACGCCCTGGAGCTCCGGGGACACCTTGCCCTCCAGGAACAGCCCTAACCGCCCTGCAATGTCCACCAGGCGGCCGGGACACGAGTCTGGGGTGGGGAGAAGGCCGCACTGGGTGGTTAGCGGACGGCGGGTCAACACACAAACACGACCTTGAGCAGGGCTCACATCTAAACCAGAGACTGACCTCCAGTGATGGTGGCTTCAACCTCAGGGGGGTAGAAGAGAAGCTCCTTGGAGGAGGGGGTCACCGTGATCTTCTCCCCAGCCCTGAGTAGGCAGAAAAACAAGCATGCTAACTTTAGTAGCTCACGTTGTCAGTAACAAGGTACGTTTCAAAGTCACGAGGACAGGCTAAGTTGCCAGGTTCCTAGATAACCCCCTTTACTCAGTTTCAGACACACTGGTACCCCCTTTCCACCAAAACGAACTTAGGGCCAGTTCTGTGCCGGTGCTAGAGCCAGTTCACCCTCGGTTCAATTTGTGAGCCTTAGAAGAAACGTTTGCTTTTCCACGGGCTAGAGAACCACATCATTACGTCAGTATGTCACTGCTTTCGCAGCAACGCAAGGCTCAACTTCAATGCACAACAGCAATGGCGGACTAGCCATTAGCTAGCCACTCTAGTCAACTGAAATCGTTTTTTTAACTTCCAGTGCCTCTTCCCTGTTCTTTATTTACATAAAGACGTGCCTGGAGTGCTCCTTCTTCAAAGCGTCTTGAACTTTTTCATTTTTGGCAGAACACTTCATGTAGCCTATCTGATGTGGAAAACAGTTTAATTTTAACCAAAGTGCAGCGCTCTTCAATGTCACTTCTTTGTCTACCGGCCCATCAAAATCGATTAAAGGCGGGACTAAAAGTGGTTGGAGTCAGCTTGGAACCCGTTTTTCGGGCCGAGACCCGGCTCCTTGGCGATGGAAAAGCAAAGAACGGGTTCAAGATTTGGCTCTGCCTCTGAACCAGCACTGAAACTTGCTTGGTGGAAAAGGGGTGTGGGAGGTCTAGCCTACCTGGCCCAGTAGGAGAACTCGTAGTGGAAGGGTCCGGCGAGGTCGTCGGCCCTCTCCGTCACGGGGTGGCTGTCGTCCCTGCCCTCCTCCTCGGCGGCGCGCCTCTCCCTCTCCTGCCGCCGGAGCTCGATCTCCTGCAGCTGCTGCTCCTGCCTCTGCTCCTCCTGGCTCCGCAGGGGGCCCAGCACCAGCGCCGGCTCGCTCTCTATGGACGACCTGAGGGCGGAGGAGAGCACACTAAGGGCTTAGAGGAGTCCGTACTGGCCCTATTGAGTCTTTGCATAGGAGCCAACCTTCGACAACATTTCCATGCAGAACATCTACACATTTGTGTCCTCTGTCTACCTATCTTGAGCTCTCGCTGTCCCTTAGTCCTATTGATTGTGAAGACAGACTTAGGATAGCATGGGTTATATAGTGCTTACTTGATGGTGACGGTGACGTCCATGATGTTGTCGGTGGTGATGAGGCCCGTCATGTGATGTCTGACGGCAGTCAGGGTCAGGATACTGGGGGCTGAGCTGAGGAGAGGAGCGCCCATAGACACCACAAAGGGTTAGCTCGCTGCCACATCAAAACACACACACACACACACACACACATACAAAGAGGTCACACTCACGTGTCATAGGTGTAGTGGTCCTGTTCAAACTGGTGACAGGAGCGAGGGGTTACTTTGTAGACACCTGGAAGAGATCGTTTGTCCAGAGGTGAGGACGGTGTCGGTGTGTTTTAGGCTGGGGAGGTGAAAGTTAAAGGGAGAGGAGCTGACCTGGTTTGGAGAGGCAGAAGCGGTTGACTCCCTTGGAGAGGTTGTACACCCCCACGTTCTCAGGTGTGCTGCCATCTTGGAAGAACTCCTACCCAGACACAAACACTCATTCGTGAACATTTCATACAGTCAGGGTCATTCTTGCTGGGTTGCCACATCAGCTAAGCTTGAAAAATCGATGGAAGAGTTGTAAAAAATAGAGAAAATACAAAAAGGGTCTTGAACATGCACAAAGCCCGGTGTGTGTTACTGACCAGGGTGATGGCGTGGGAGAGGGAGCAGCGGAGGATGTAGCCGATCTGCCTGAGCTCCACCCCTATGGCGTCAGAGTCCGTCACCTCCACCTCCACGGACTTGTGCTTCCAGCACCAGTCCTCGTGTGAGATGCTGGCTGCACGCGGGACACACACAAAGGTTAGTGGACTTCACGATGATTGGGGTGGGGACACAATAACTAACTGTACAATAAAACACGACGCGCTGTGTGGTTTTTAGGCCTAACTACAGGAAGGGAATGAGTGTAAACGGACACAGACATTGCGGCGTGTGTGTCTGTACGGCTGGCTGACCTTTGTATTTGCCGGGCAGGACGTCGTCGAAGGAGAAGCTCAGCGTCTCACCGCTCCCGGACAAGGCCACGCTCCTCCTCTCCCCCTGACGACTCACTGGCTGCAGGGTCACCGCCAGGTCGTCACAGGAAGCTACAGGTCATAAAGGGGGTCACAGGGTCAACATAACAGTTATGTGACATCCAAAATGCCACAATGTACTTCCATGACCTGAATTGAATTTAGTGAATGTTTTACAGCATCGTTCAAATACTAAGTTAGTTATGAACTAGTAACCAGTGAGCACCCTACCCAGGCAGTAGACTTGGCCAGATACTGAGGCCATGAACTGGGTGAAGACCAGATCTGACAGGGGCCTGTCCACCAGAGAGACCTCGAGGGCCTGGGGCTGCAGCGCCAATCCAGCCTTCACCTCCGACTCAGGGAGAGACACCTTTGGAAGAAAAGACATAGAAGACACCATTTGACGACGTTGAACGTTGCGGAAGGCAAGGGAGTGACAGAAAACGAGCGAACGTTGGATTCAGCGGACGCTCCGACGACGTACTTGAACGCTGTAGTCTCCGGGTTTGGCCTGGAAGCAGAACGCCCCCTGGGGGTCAGAGTCGGTGGTGCGGGTGGCCGTCTTGTCCTCGCCGGTGGGGCTCAGGGTCACCTTATAGCGGCCCTGCTGCTTCATGCCCCCTGGGAGGTGACTGATAGATATCTGACCACACACACTGAAGCTACAGAAGAGAAATAGCATAGACAGGTCATTTAACTTACGACAAATAAATACATACATGTCTATCCATGAGTTCAGAAACAATCACTCATTCAAATCATTCCAAACACTAATCAGCTACGAAGAAACAAATAAACAAAGCGATACGTTCAGCCAAATCAGCTGGCCAGACTGACCCCGCGGTGATGATATCGGGTAGCTGAGGTGTGTTGGGGGCGATCTTCACAGTGACGGGCTCAAAGAACATCAGATCCTTGAGGGTGCGGATAGTGTAGGTCCCAGCCGTCATGTTCTCCAAACGATAGGAGCCGTCCTCTTTGGTTAGGACTGTGTAGAGGCCAGAGGACAAAAACAAAGGGCTTAAAAGATGGAAACAAAGGGAATATCTCTGTCTGAATATCTTTGTCGGGGTAGCACAGTGCCACTAGGCATTCGTCCAAGTAGAGGACCCGAGCAGCGTGTTGCCACGGTTACCTCGGATCTGGTTGTTGAGGGTGACGGTGGCGTCAGGCACCCCCTCCCCCTCGGGACTGTTGAGAACCCTGCCCGTCACGGAGAAGCCCATAATACGGAACATGGGCTGAGGACAAAGAAACAGCCCAGCAACGTTTACAAAACAAACACCCAGCCAATGTCACCCCCGGTGAAGAAGAAGAAGACCACATAACGCCAGTGCTGTGCGCTTACCTCCAGCTTCAGACTGTTGTGCTCCACCTTGAAGTCCATCCTGGATGGCGCCACGTCAAACGTGATCCTCTCCCCCCTATAGAACGGCACCTGAAAGAACAGACACAAGGCAGACGTTAAGTCTCCTGCTGAGGACGACAACAGAACAATAGCCTAGCGTAAAAACAAACACATGTCGTGAGGTGTTGTGGTGGACAGGGGAGCCAGCAGAGAGAGAACTGTATGGACATCATGGGGAGAAAGATCGACTCTGTCCAGCCCGGGGACACTTGCCGACTGGCAGAACAGGACATCTCACCACAGTGTACCCCCCACTAGCCAGGGAGGGGAAGGAGAAGGTGCCGTCGTCTCGAGACAGAGCACTGCACAGGTAGACCAGGGCCTCGTCCCCCGACTCGGCGCCCTCCACCGCCACCGTGTTACAGCCGCTGATGTCCTACAAACATGGAACATGGGGGGGGGGTCAAGTCTGTGTCAACGACCAAAGACCGGCGGTACTGCTGCTGCTGCTTTAGGCAGGGGCTGTCTCCACACCTCTTTCTTGACCGTTGCCGAGTAGAGGAGGAAGCTGACTTTTTTCATGGGCTCTCCGTCGCTGCGGACCTCCCCGGAGACATCGTAGCCTCCCACCACCAGGGGCTCTGCAGCCGGGGCGTTGGCGTTGGACACGCGGACCGACGTGTCGCTCTGCGCGCACCCAAAACAATGCAAGGAATGAGGGTATGGAATGACCATGACCGTCGTCTTGACGTGGTGGGACTTTCAGGCCGCTAAACACGTTACATACTGACCTGCTCAAGAGTCCAGGAAGGGTGTGACGCGGTAATATCATAACTGCCTGGAAGAACTTTCAAGAAGGTGTACCTGTGAAATTGTGTGCAGAATAGAGTTACAGCAGGGACAAGATACTGTACACTATCGAAAATAAATATGTTGATGTTGGCAAAACAATATATCTATCCTAAAAAACATCCAATAAGTGAATGCAATGTTAATATTAGCGACAGAGTAACATTAGGTTCCAGGTGTTTTGATGGAGTGGTTGCGTACTTTCCCCCGGACTGGGTGAGAACTGTCTGAAGCTTCTCGTGGGTTCCCTCTCTGCTGAGACTGACTTCCACTCCAGCTGGGCCTAGGAGATGGCCCTTACTCAGAACCTAAGAAGGTGTTTAAAAAAAATGACACATGAACAGTCTGATACAAATGTTCTTTACCTAAAACCATTTTAAATGGGGGCCATCAGTGAAGGTGAATATGTTGCAATGATGACAGGAGAGTAACTAACCATTCCTGCCACTGAGAAACCAGTGAAGACAAAGTTGATGTCCTGTTCCTTGGTGCAAATGTCATTGACTCCATCCACGTATAGCTCAACACTAGTGGGCTCTATGGAAACCAGAGGTTAGCAGATAGGGGATAAAAATAGGTAGACCAAGAGACAGACAGACAGACAATCTAAGCCAGACAACAACACTTACCAAAGCTCCACCCAATGGGAGGCTCAATCTTCAAGACAAAATCTCCCTGTGAACAGAACATACATAGTGTTGGATTATCACTTTGAATTTAAATAACGAGTTTCATAGGAGTCCTAATGGGGTGTGGTGTTCTCAACACAGTGAAACAAACTGCCCCCCATACCTTATCATATAGAGGGATCATAAAGTAGCCATTGATTGGCGCACAATCCGTTTGATACTTCAAGGAACCTTGCTTGGTGTATAGTTTAATCTGCGGAGAAGACAAGGAAAGAAAGGGCATCTGTAAATCTAGTCAAATATGTACTTCACCCCCCAAAAAATGTAACCACTTCAGGAAATATAGTTATACATATGTGGCCGTACATTTAAGTTACTGCTGTAACATGAGCGTTTTTTAAAAATACAACCAGCTGTCAAATCGTACATAGGTGGTGGTTCAGCAAAGACTCCAGACAGAGTGATGACTGGTTAGCCAACTGAACTGGCTAAGTAATCCTATTATCTAATAGCCTGTTTAGTCAGCCAGCGTTCGGTCAATTGAGATTTCCTCGTACTACACACACATTCATCACACATTTAACGTTTGGAGGAAGATCTATAACTAGTACTTTGAACTAAACAGTCCCGCTTTTATATGTAAAATGGAGATGTGACAACTAGCTGGTTAATGCTTGCATGCTACTTTAGCTAGTTTATTAAGTTTGATTATCTAAAAAACACAATTCGCAAGTAAGCGCGAGTAACGTTATCAGCTATGTGATCACCGTATATAGCCATACTTGGTTGATAGACAGAAAGCAAAGTAACACTATAACGTTAGCCTGACCGACGGTCTACTTTAGCTAGCGTCATTCATTCATCAACAACCCCCATCAGTTTGCACTCTCACCTCGATCAGGGAGTAATTGATTTCGACATCCGATTTTACAAATCCTCCGCACGCGACCACAATGTCATCAGCGGATACGCGGGTAAATTGACAGCAGATAATACCGAATAAAATCCAGACCGCTCCCATATTCGCCCGAATGGTTATTCCGAGCATTTTGACAGCAATTTTTCGATAGTCCGAACCAGTGCACGCTGTCTCCGGTTCCGTACCAGCTGAGCTAGAGCAACTGTCACTGTGCCATTGCGTTTGCAGAGGTGGGGACCTCTGTTGGTGTGGAGGCGAAGTAGCTAAATAATCTTTTCGAATTCGGTGATGACGTCAACAGTTTTTGACATCAACTGCACTAAAACATGAAACTACAGTATAATAATTAACTTCTTACCAATGTCAAAAATAACGGACGAATTTCACAGCAATACTTTTATTTGGTCTAAAATATGGAGAATTTCCATACTTATTTATAAAACATAACATCTCTTTTGTTTTGTAATGTGCAAAAATGTAACAACACACCTTAACCTTATTGAGAACACCTAGGTAAAGCTTATGTCTACTTGGTAAAAGCCTGTGAAGGATACATTCCCATTTCCATGACGTATGTGACTTACACAGGATATAAAAAGTAAAGTAAACAAGGTCAAACAGTTGTTAACAAAAGTACAAAAACATAATAGTGTATAGAGGTTAAAAGCTGCTATTGTGTTAAGATAATAAAGAAAAAAATGAAAAAGGCAGCAATGTGTTGTTCCACAAGGGTTAAACTACAATGAAAGTCCTTCTTAGAAGGAAAAGTTGATAGAAAACAGTAGATCTTTAAAAAATATATTATTAATACAATAAAAAGGCTAAAACCATATAAAGTACCAACGTTTTCTTGATCTCGGAAGCTTGTAGTTGGTTAAAGGTTTTAAGGAAATAAACTTTTGATTACCAGAACAAGTGCCAGAGGATACTCATCCTAACATTTATAGGCATCATGTATGTGCATCGTTTTTTAGGTGTCCATATTCCATCCTCAGTGAACAAGCGCTCACTTCACAAAAGTGGTGGGAATTGGTGCAGTTTAGTGTGTTTGAATGTGTATCGAGCAGATACAGCCCTGTATTCTTGACATTGTTAGACATGAGTAGAGGAGTCAGGAGGTGGCTGGACCAGGAACACTCCGGAGTCGAAGTTGCTGGAGAAACTTGTGTGGTAGCTGGGGCTACCTCCACAGGGCCGGGACTGGGAGTGGTTACGGGGCTTAGCCTGAGCTTGAGACTGGGAGTTAAGGGACTTAACAGAAGACAACCTCTGGGCCTGGCACAGCTTCTGGATCAGAAAACGCTTGTCTCTCCCTTCCTAAAAAAACACAGAGGTATGACTCCAGTGTTTACAGTTTACACATTAAGTTCCATTAACAGAGAAGCTAAAAAGTAAAATACACAACATTCTACAGGATTGAAAGTGTTTTAAAAGATGACAAGACAACATACTGTTTATTGTATCTGTACTGTGTACTCACCATGGCCAACTGCTCCCTTAGTTGGTTAATCACCCTCTTGTGAGCGCCTGCTAGAGCGATGACGTAGAACATGGCTAAGCTGGAAAAAAAAGTGGAATAAACGCTTAAAATCCCAAACAGGAAATGGTGAGTACTGTTCAGTCAAATTCTCACTGAGAGTAAAAGAGAAGCAGGTAGAAGTACCACTAATAAGAGCAGACCCTGTGCCCAACTTCCCTACCAGGTAATCACAAAGAAGGACACTGCGAAGGCTTCGGAGGCGAGGGCAAAGAGAAACTTGCTGGCTCCAGTGGGCAGCAGGGACACCGTCCTGGGCATCACCTCCCATGAGGTGGTGTAGTTGACGAATGGCCCACAGGCCTGTGAACAGCTGATCCTGAAGCAGAGAGAACGGTAGGTTGGCTTGATCGTTAATAAATAAATCCCTCAGCGATGTTGCATTTAAATATAATGATCATGGCATGGAACATATGTAAGAAACACATAGGTTCAAGAGACTAGTGCATTTCTTTAAAGTGGCAACACACAAGGCCAAACAAAGACATTGTTCCAAAAAAGCAGTTGTGATGTTGTCACTATGATCCTGAACTCACTGTGCTATGCTGACAGTCACTGGTACAGAGGCGAGGGCCAGGCCTATCAGCAGCACAGCCAGGAAGAAGAAGTTGGAGCTGGAAGCTCTAAACGGTCGGGTTGCAGGTCGGCAGTTGTTCATCAGAGACACCTAAGAACCAACCATCGATAAAAAAAATTAAATAAATAACAAACATTTTTATCTAAATGTCTGCTGCACCATTGCATTATAAATATGTACATTTCACTGAGATAACTATCAAATTAAATATATTAATCTAAACAAGCAAATATGGAGAAATAAAGTATCATTAAGTAGTCCATTTTCCTGACCTTCTTGATGTAGAAGATGATAAAATACTTGATGGTGCAGATGGCGGGCAGCAGGGGGCAGTAGAAGGTTCCTATCCAGCAGATTGTTTGACCATACACAATCTCCAGCACGTTTTGGGGGATGGCAAACTCTTGCTGGCCCCACCACTTCACGAGGCCACAGTGACAGTACATTACAATCAGTCTAAGGAGGAGAGACATACACACCGGTTAAACCTAGTTGGTAGAGACAAACCTTTAAAGGAAATCAAATACGACAATGGCCCCAGTTCCACGGATGGGCTAAAACTGTTGGCTCTTGGACCTCCCAGTGCTTAGAATGTTTCCACAGACAACCTATGGTCTTGATTGGGCCTCACAGAGTGTAAGTTATGGGTTTGCACAGAGGTGAGTTGTTCATTTATATGGATAATTATCATACATTTATATCACAAGCAACAGGGTGAGGTACTACACATCTCAGGTCATTTAGCGCTGATATCAAGCCTCACACAAACACAGACACTTTGAGTAATCACAAAGTAAATAACGATGACGGCTGACATACTTCCTGGGAAACTCCACAAAGATGGTGACTGCAGCAATGATGATAAAGTCAAAGATCATGAGCTTGTACATCTCTTGGCCCACACGAGTCTCCCAACACTGCAGGGAGAGGCAGTAGCACACAGAAAAGTGGTCAAATTACTGCTCCAACAACCAGTGACACACCAATGACAATGATCCGGTACCTTTCAATTTCCTATATTTTGTTCTTTCAAAATGTACTCACCGGGTAGAGTACATGGTTGTACCCACAGAAACAGGGCTCCTCAGTACACTTGGTGATTTGAGACCAAAGAGAGAACAGCAGCACACCGATACTGGCCAGCCGCATGAACACACACCTGTGTCAGAGTGAGCAGAGGGAAACGGTTTACCCAATGCTTACCGTGTCTTGAGATTTGGGTCAAGAGGACGGACAGGTTCAATCGGCCAGTGGTTTTGGCACCTCATGAGCGTGAAGCGGATCTCAAAGGCAGGGGAGTAATCCTCGTAGTTAATGATAACGGAGAAAAGGAGAGGGGTGATGAAGTTGGCCAAGGTGATGACGATGGAGGGCAAGTACTCGTAAATAAGGTCCAGGATAAAATTCACCTGAAGAAACACAACAACAAAGAAATATGTCGAAGGGTAGATTGACGGACATATCCGGGTTTGGCTGAAAAGAAATCATTGGGCTGCAATACTTCAGTGGTCTTTATGAAATTACAGACATTCTTCAGTCATCTGATCAAAATGTCATACAAGTTTTAATGGATAATTAGTAATAAGTGGAATAAGTGATAAATGGGATAATTATTATTTTAGATAGAAATACTATGGTGCTATGGTGTTCATTTCTTTTAAATGTCCATAAAATATATATATATATATATATATAGAGCACAACTGCTTCCTAGCTAAAGCGATGTATTGAACCATAAACACATCTTTCAATGTAAATGTTTCCTGTGAGCTTGTAGCTTTCAATATCAGTCTCAGTCTTTATATGCTCGACATGTCGTGAATTAACATGAGTTGGAAGCCTGGTGACATGACAACAGCACCAGAGTAATTCTGGTATGCATGTAAATCCATAAAATGTTCTTTGGGTCACAATCTCGATAGTACAGCAGATGCACATCTCAAAAGCGCTGAATTTTCGCTGGGAGATTAACACAGAAAAAAAGTAATTCCTTCTATTGGGAGAATCAGCTAGACAAACTAAACCCTAGCAAACATTAGCAAGCATTCGCCAACGTCCATAGTTCACCCCCCAAAATATTTTCATTCAGAAAAACAACTACCTTATTAAATTGGGCATTCTGAGAGAAGATGGTGGCTCGGTAGATACTGTAAAAGCAGGCAGCCAGAACAGCGATCACAAACAGGTTGAGGATGAGACGAATCATGTAGATCCTGCACTTCTCCTGGCGGGTGCGGTCGGCTATTTTCTGCTTGATACGCTCCTCCTCAAGGTCCGTCTGGGGACCGGAGAAGGCATCACGTAGTCACGCACAAGGATTAAGTACGGAGAGGCCTATCAATAGACACTTCCACGTACGTAGAATGAGGACACGCTGATGTTTAGCAAATTCAATTGTAATTAAACAAAGAGCTGTGACAAACACCCCAGAACAAAGTGCCATCTGTTCTTATGGCTCCCTAGGTAGAGACTGTGCCTCCTATATAAACCACCAGCTAGCTCACCTTGAGCTCATAGAGGAGGCTGCTCCTTTTCAGTTTCGCTGCATTCTCATTTGTGACACAGAAGTCCCAGCCAGCAAAGATCTTGTTGCAAAAGCTTTGGAAGCGATCCTCATCCTGGACCAAGTTACGCTTGAAGCCAGAAGCAGATCTGGGGTAAAGTGAAATTGCCGTTTTGTAAGGGGTCTATTGAAAAGCCTTTGATAAAACAATATTTACTGAAATAGAGAGCGATTCGACTGATAGGGAGGATTAGTATTTTTCAATGCTTATAAGAAGGAAAGAAAACACAATATTCATAGCACTTTGAACTTGTGAGGCCCTCTGCACCTTTTAACAATCCAGATGAGACTGAGGAAGAGGTAGGCTATGGTGACCAGCAGGTAGGCTAAGGGAAGGTTGTAGCTGAACTTGGGGAAGTGGAGGAAGTCCACATTGTAATAGCCATAGAAGAGGTAGGTCTGCTCCAGAAAGCCCTATGATGTGAGCATCAATAGACATTTGACAACACTGCCATTCTCTCCAAGACAACCCATCGACTAGTTCTAAATGTAAACAAACCGAATAAAATCTTTACAGAAAACCAAACTTTTCCCTTGGCCTACCCCGCCTGAAAGCAGATCAGTGATGTGCTGGTGAAAGATGACCAGGCCTCGACGAGCGCTGCTTGGGTAGTTGCTGCACTTACTGCCTGTGAGGGGGGAAAAAAGGGAAACGTTTAAAAAGCAAAAACAATTATTTGGTTGTCTTAAAAATGTGCATCGTTGTCTCTTTCGCTTGTGTGAACAGCATTAACACGAGCCTCTGGCAGGTACTTGCCATCTGCTTGGTTGAAAGAGGTGTTCCCTGAGGCATGTGGTGCAACAATGATTGGCAGCATGACGAAGCCAAACATGAGCAGGAAGATGACAAAGTTGAGAAGGACCAGGAACCGCAGGAAGGAGAAGTAGGACAGGATCCCGGTGCCAAACATCCCTGTAACATGGCGGAATGGGTAAGACAACAGACAATACTAAAGACAGGATGGCATACAAAACTCTAACATAAACGATAAAGAAAAAACAGATATACTGAACATTAAAAAATGAGCAACATTACAACATGGCTATTCATATCGCTTCCTCTCTCTTAAGCATTAAACATCCTAGTATGCCATAATACTGAATAGTTTAGTGAAGAACAGGTTTGTCCAAATTAGTATGTCCAGCCAGGCAGCGGTCCTCCTCTCACCCTCTATGACATGGATGTCTCCCCTCCAGAGCGCCAGTGAGCTCACCCACTCGTGGACATCTTCCCTTAGCCTTCTAAGGTTCCTGCGGGTGCTCTGCCTCCACTGGCCCCAACTAGTTAGCTCCCTGTTGTCCTGTTCCAGCTGCTGGGCTCTGACACACAAAATAAACCATCAGCCATGCAAAGGTCCAGGTCCCATAACATTCAGGCTACACAGATATTGTTGCAGCACTGGTCCAGTAGGACTCAATATTAAATCAACAGTTTCTGAAATGTTATTAAATACATTGGGCACTATATAGCTAACAACGCGACTTTTTAGTATATTAACAATAAGTACTGTATTATTTGCAGATAGCTGTCTACTCATTATCTCCGCTATATTACAAGGTTGATGACAAATAAGACCATCTCTATCTTACTTGTCTCTTCGTTTCTCAGCCATAGTCCTGGGTTGTTCTCGTGCAGGTCTTTGAATTGTTTGATTCTTTGAAACTTTCTCCTCTTGTTTGGTCGACGTTGTTGTGCCCCATTTTCCGCTGCCGATGGAGCCTATCCGGCTGCGGGAGCTCGCTCTGCGTTTTGTGCTACCGCCTGCGGGCTTTCTTCGGTACAGCAGAGACTGGTAGCTGGGCAGCTGGTCCAACAGAGGGTTACTTGATGGTCCTCCTCGGTCAGTGTAGAACACTGGTGGAGGAAAGGACAACATACATAAACAGGAAAGCCACATCTTTTTCAGATTAGAAGTAACTGTATTTGATCATAATAACTATCACCAAAATGACACCTAATAACAAAAAAGACGAGAAATGTTGAAAGCAAGTTTTGTTCGCAAATGCTCTGGGGTGTAAATAACGTTAGCGTAACGACCAACTTTAGAAAGCTATAAGCTAGTTAAATGGAGAAGTCTATAAGTCTACTTTCCAACTTGTCAATTCACCTGAGTCGACTTCCATTTTCGCTCTTCTTTAAACAATTCCTGAAAACATTAAAAGAAGTTTTTGTATTAAACTATTCACAGAGACAACCCGTAGCTATGAACTCCCTGCGCCAGCTTTTTTGGCAACAAAGTGACCACTTCCTGAATTCCAGAATCCAAGGGAGGAGAAGCAACTCATTGGCTGGAGGTCCCCGTGCACGGGCTGTAATACCTCTCCAATATGTATATATTTTTATTATTATTTTTCACACTTCACTGTGTAAGTATATTGTATGCAAATAATTTATATCGGTAAATGAAACACATTTCTAGCTTTGGAAGATTCAATGCTTGAATGTGAATAGGGTGTTCTAAGCAGATGACGTTTAACTTGATTTAAATCACTAATGCAGCCTGTGCTAATTAGCTCTTGAGTCATAATGCTGTCAAGCATACAATTATCTCATGGGATGTTCATAGCCAATTCATTGCACACTATTACCATTGCTTTTTCAGTAAGTATTTTCAGAGTTGCCAGTTTGTTGCCTTTCCCTCAGATGCGTTCTTATTTACAAACCCTGTCCACATTTGAATTTTCAATCTTGGGGACCTGTACAACTAACATGCCATTGGATTCCCTATTTTTTCCTATAAACGCAGAATGTACAGATAACAACGCAGTAAGCACGTAATGATCGTTAGTAATGTATTCCATTCATAATATTATGAATAGCACCTATTGGAGATTGTTTAACAGCACATTTCCACAATTTCTCTATCCTATAGCTTTATATTATGCCGTTTGTGATAACATTAGGCCACATAGTCTAAAACTGAAATGTGAATTAATAATGAATTGCACTCGGGGTTAGGTCTGGGAGTTGAATTACACACAGGTTATCTTTTAATGTGGTTTTGTTGTCAGGTGTTTGAGGAAACCCTTTCAACCAAACTTAATCCATGTAGCCTGCCTGGTTTGATAATTGTTTCCCTATGGAATGAAATCAAGTCATCATCACAAAGTAGGTGGTCTTAGCTCATGTCCACAAAGACATGTGTAACTTTGTATTGTAGCTAAGCCGACAGCATAATGGTGTCAGTGTTGCCCTAGTAAGTAATAGGAGCCAACCAATGACTAACAGGTGCTTGTATGGGAACTGGGGGTGGATCTTCCTGAGCTGGCTGTACCAAGGGCTGACAGCAATAAACTGAATAGAATCAAATTTAACTTTGCATACCTAGGTTAAAAGAAAAAATCCAGGATGTCACACTTAACGGATCAAGGATTTTTCAACCCTGCCTATCATGACAGTGAAACCCTGGAAATCAATAGAAGGTTTGACTATTTTTTGAAAAGATCTTTGGGTGTAGTTTGTGTTATGATGCAGTTGTTTTATATGTACAATGCCATTCATATGTTTGGACACACTTTCTCATTAAACAAATGGAAAAGTGTCCAAACTTTTGACAGGTAGTGTATATGCTGTCATATCTGTTGTCGCAAAAGTAAGAGAGTCTATTCGAGTGACTAAAGTTAATGTTTCTATTAGTTTTAATGATGTTCTCATTTGAAGTCATTAAGGTTCAGTTTTATTTAATACAATGTACTTGATAATAATAAAATGCTATACTTGACTAACCTACACTTCTGACAGATGTTATAGCATGTGTGTTATAATAAATTGCTGACTAATAGCCACATTATTGCTAACTGCTTAATAATTAATAATGATGTTTCAACAAAGTTGTAGATCCACAATTTTGATTTACAAATATAAGATCTAATAGTCAGGCAAGAATACCATTATGTTGTTTAGAATCTATTGCTCACATTTGAATAATATCCTAGCGTATGTGGTTATAGCAATACTTATATTTTTGTAACATATCCCTCCATAAAGGAGCACATCACGGAAGTCCCCCCACAGTAATCCGTATGCCAGAGATGATGAGTCCGGGCCAAGAGGATGGCCAGACTGGCAGCAGTCTGAGGGTCAGTACAGCTATGACGATGCCTTGGAAAGAGTTCCCTGGAAAGGCTGGCAGGAGGGGAGCTGGAGGGGGCGGGACAGCATTCCCATGGGGCTCCTCTCACCTCCGACAGAGAGCCCTAAATGGCAGCATGACCTGAGTGAGTGGAGCACCTTGACTGGGCTGATGAGGCTGAAAGTATGCCATTGTTTGGGGAGACTAAGACATCAATCTCTGTGTGTCTCTTGTGTCTGAAACAGAAAAAAGTGTGTGTGTGATGTAATTCGGGTCGCTGCCTAAATGGTGCCTCGGTTGCTATGTGACATTGTTCAAGATATTTTCTTACACTTATACTTCCTGCACACCTTCTTAAATTGTGTGGTCAATTGTGTTCAGACCACAGTACATTCCAGATGGACCCTTCACCACTGTGTGACGTCTCTCCTAGGCGTCCTGCATCTGCAATATCAGGTAATAATTATCAAGCGTTATCATACTCACTCCATACTGCAATTATTAGTGTCTTTTGGCTGGTTTAATGATTACATGAACTATAGATTTTCTTCTACTTGTCCCGCACCCACTCACCGTTACCAAGACATCAGTAAACATTATAGCAAACTCAGATTTTAAAAGACAGCTTGTTGTGCAATGATATAGTTTGTTTTTGCCGTATATTGTATAATAGATAATAATGGTTTGTTATTGTTAAAAAGAATCTAGTGCACTGTAAATCATTTCTAGAAGGCACTGCATGTTTTAACCTCCAGGAAGTTGGCATAGAAATTCAAGCTAAGATTTCGAAGTTGTGATATGACACTATTTGATATCTAGAAGACTGATTAGCATAAACGAGACAAACCGGTCTAAGTAACATTAATCCCTGTATTAAACAAATAAACCAGCTTTTATGTAACAAGAACAGTCTAAACTGAGATGTCAAGGTCTAAGTTATTCTACATGTCGTGTGAACTGCTTATATAGCTTACTGCATTTTACCCTTGAACTACTTAGAAATAATTACCGTTATTCATGAATGTTAGAGGATGGAAATAGACGCCTTGCGCTGAAATGTTTTGCTGATATAATGATGGATACTTCTGTTTGAGAGTTTCTCCTTACCTATTGAAGCTCCAGAGGGACCGTGGCACACATTCTGTATCCCAGTTATTTGCAATATGTTTTATCAGGTTTGCCAAACCGTGTGATGAACATGATTAAAAAAAAGGTAATGGTATTTGTTAAACACCCACATTCCAAATATAGTATTGTCCTTCCCTTTTGAATACTGCTCTGTGTCATAGAGGAGCAGAGGGGCAAATGGGTGTAAACAATACAATCATGTTTTAGGTCATTGAACAATCATTTAGCTTTGTACTAGTTTGATATAGCTGGACTATGTTTAATTATCCCTCCTATTGTGTCCAGGTAACATGACCATGCGGTGGAGGGGGATGACAATGAGAAGACTGAGCATGTTTCCTGGTGGAGAGGCTTCCAATCCAGCCATATCAGAGGACGCTATCCGGAACGAGATGGAAAACGGTGAGACAGCTGAAGCGAACGTCATGGTCGGAGAACGATGTGTCACATGGAGATACATGGGTTTGGAGATATAAGTGTTCTGTAGCCATTTATGAACCCCAACAGTGACTTAGTATTAGAGCTCCCTCTGGACTTTTTTTTTCACTTTGGTTTATTGTGTTACTCTGTCATTTTATGACGCTCAGTGATACTTGTTATGTGAATACTACACATTGGGGTAATGCAAGCACTTGAGTAGATAATAAAATGGGGCTCTGGTCTTGCATCCCTTTCTCAACAGAGGAGCAGGACTTGGTAAAAGAGCTAGTTGCATTATCAACACGTGACCGGATCCGCGCCATTCAAGGCCTCCCCATGAGCTTTGAGGAGAAGAAGCACATACGGTGGGTTGGCGTGTTTATTCACCCAACATCAGGGGTTACGACGAAACGTCTTTGAGTAATTGTATAGAGAGTCAAATATTACACTCTATGAGGAGCTGTAAAACAGATAATGTGTGTGTCCAAGGTAGGTTCATCTGAAGTGTGCTATTACCTCAAGAGATTTTTTGCAATGTTTTATGACTTGGGTTAAATAGTAGCAAGCACATATACGCAAACACAAAAGGAATTGTTGGCCGTAAAACCAATGGTGAGTCCAAAGTTTTCCAGCACACAGGTTGGAGGATCTAAGAGATATGTGTTCTGTGTGTCTGTCGTCACAGAAGCCTCTGTTTTACCTTCGTCTTTGTTTTCCTGCAGGAGTCAGGTGCTTGCGTTCAAGTCTGTCAAACGGTCTCATCAGCTAACCTGCTGTGCAGACTGCTCAGAAAGTATATCCTTGGTGAGCACTGTTCTCGAAGTAAAATTAGATACTAACTACTAAATAGTCCCTCAAAATTCCTCTGACCACTGATCCGCTAATCAGGACAGACGAGTATTACATGATGCTCAGTGAAGTTTGATCTCATCAATAATAGTTAACCTGAACTATTATTAATTAATTTAGGGTTAAATAAACTTGTATATTGACATTTGGCAAATGATTTAAATCTATAAATTTGAAGTCCTGTTACTCTTTTCTCAGACCAGTTTCCCTCTCAGTCTTTCCGCAGGTGTGGTGCTAACATGACGCTGGCCAGACAGACTCTGGAGCTGTGGCGGGCCACCCTGAAGGAAATCGGGGGCAAGTTCGGCACTGGCGTCCTCTCTTACTTCCTTTTCCTCAAGTGGCTGCTCATGTTCAATGTTTTCTCCTTCCTGGTCAATTTTGGCTTCATCACCATCCCACAGCTCATATATCAGCCTTATCCTGTCACTCCCACCACATTCCGAGGACTGGAGCTCCTGACTGGAGAGGTCAGTGGTTTTAGTTGTGCTGTTGGGCTGATTTGAATAAATAATACTTTTAGGTTGATTTAATAATGGAACAAAATATAATAGAATGTCACAAATATTAAAATAGAATGCACCAAATGAATGCCACAGTGCTGACTAATACTCAAATGCAAGCTTATTTTGTATCTTTCATTTGCAGGGTTACTTTAAAAATACTGTGATGTACTATGGAGGATACAGTAATGCAACGATAAGTAATGGAACCATGACAACCGAGCCAAAATACAATTTGCAGCTGGCCTACTTCTTCACCATAGCTGCCTATATGGTATTGTGTGGCGTCGCCCTCATTTACAGGTGTGTAGTCATCAGCATGAATACCACCAATTTTCACAAGCATACGTTCGGAGTAAACTGTCTGCACTTTACCCACACATTTATTCTGAAATGTAGACCTCACACATGTAACCTTGACATTGCTAAAACAGTTTCACCTTAGGTTCAATCAAGTATAATACAATCCAGTGATAATGAACAATCAATTCAACCTAAAATATGTATTTTGCATTGGTTTACTCCTGGGGCACCATGTGAATCTGTCTCCCTTAGTACGGCCAGTTCTTTCAAGAAACACTACGTACTGGCAGACACAACCGTAGTAGGAGCCTGGCAACAGCTGTGCAGTTGGGACTTCAACGTAACCAACGAGAGAGCTGTTCGACAACGCAAGAACAACCTCCGCATCCAACTCAAGGTCACTGTTGCTATCTGAGATCCTACCCATGCCATACCCATGCACACCTAAACGTCTGATGGAAATAACCTTTACATCATACCGATTTCTATCAACACAACATTAAAGCAAAATTGTGTCTGTACTTATTGGCTACTGTCACTTGACAAACTTGACTCAGCAAATAGATCTTTATCTTCTTCTTTGTTCCTTCCAGGAATCCCTGTCTGAGAGTTCCCAGAAGGCCCGTCTATCAGGGATTGAGAGGCTGCAGCACTTTGCAGTTCACCTGAGTACCTGGCTCTTCTCCACAGGTCTGGCTGTGGGCTGTGGAGCAGGCATATACTTCCTCTGTATCTATGACCAACGGGTACGTAAATGGCAGAAATACCAGTAATGCTGCTTTGACCCTGAGTTTTCCCTATAAATAGAACACAGACCAAAAATGTCATTTTTTACAAGTAGATTCCTGGCTGTAAAGAAACCAAAAGTTTTCGCCCTTACATTCTGCATTCTCTTGATGAGACCTCTTTGTGACGTGTGATGTCTTTACAGCGGGCCAGTCAGCCAACAGACTCTGGCTCTTTGGTGGACGAGGCTGCCACCCTGCTCCTGCCCTTCGTGGTGTCTCTCATTAACCTGGGTATCCCCCTCTTCTACTCCCTCCTCAACAAGATAGAGCAGTACTCCAACCCGCGCACACAGATCTACGTTCTCATCGCCAGGTGAGGCCTGGAGAAAGCTGAACCGTAGTTTTAAGTTGACACGGTCAACGACCACCTCCCAGTCGAATTTGATATAAATAGATTTTTATATTTGATTCTAATTCTTGAGCAAAAGCTCAAGTATGTTTCCAAGTCTCCTATAGACATTGGGAAAGTCAGTACTTTTTGGTAGAGAACAGGGATGTATAGACATGGTTTTTATTTCACCTTAGATGCCCTGCCATGTTGACCAAACATGTTGCTATGTACTCAAGGCACACCTATGAAACCTTAGAGTTTAATTAATTCTCTCTGCAATTGATGGGTGACATCCTGACACTCCTAGAGGCCAGAAGATACATTTACTACCACAGATCCTTATGCAACCCACGTTGATTTTCCTCCATGTTACAATTTCAAGGATTTGTAGGCAAGCATATTGTGGGATGTTTTTTCTTGAAATATTAAAATACTTACAAAATCATTCAATCATTTGTGGGGAAGAGCCTGTCTTTGGAAGGATGGCTATCTCTAGACTCAAACTGACTGTGCTTTCACTGCTGTATATACGCACGTCTCCTCTCTAGAAATGTCATTCTGAAGATGTCCATTCTCGGAATCCTCTGCTACTATTGGATGAACAATGTGGCCAAGACATTTGCTGTGAGTTTTTTGGGGATTTGCATCGATTTGCATTGAGTCGTAATCCTGAGATTTATATTGTATTTTTACACTAGCAAGTATGAGGATGTGTTTTACTGACCTCCCCTGTTCACGACTATGCTCCCTATCAAGTGCTGGGAGTCTGTTGTGGGACAGTCTCTCTACCGGCTGGTTGTAGTCGACTTCCTCTTCCTCATGCTAGGCTCATTCTTTGGAGAGTTTTTAAGCAAGTGAGTAATATTTTATAAGATATTCCAATGTATTTTCAATTCCTCCAAGGTGACCAGTATCAACAATAGAACCAGTAGTTTCAAGAATATCAAAACCTATGCTGGAGAATATTCTGTTGTTTGCCCCCCACTTTTGTCTCCATTCCAGTGTGATGGGGACCAAATGTTTTCCTAGTCTGGGAGTCCCAGAGTTTGATGTGGCAAGGAACGTCCTTGATCTTATCTATGCACAGACTCTGGCCTGGTAAGAGCATTCCATCCGGACACACTTGACCGCAGGCCACAACCTGAACCACTTGCATTAGTACAGTGGGACTCACATTCTGTGTATTCTGTTTGAAAAGAATTGGGTTGGCCCTTAGTAAAAAAATATCCTTGTGACCTATTAATTTATAAACAACCCACACAGACACTACCCTATTTCTATGTGAAACTACAGGTAAAATAAACCATGCCAAAAGGTTGCACAATTTATTAGTTATTGATTTACTGAGGGTTATCTCTGTTACTGAGGGGGAAACGTATTTAGCCTCTATGCACAGTGTAAGAGAAACAAGTTTAAACCTGACCTGAACCTGAAGCTGAATATGCTTGTCTCACCTTTTGATTGATAACGTAATATATTTTTATGTCTGATCTTATGTGAGGCATGTATGCAGCTGCATGGGAATCTGTTTTTGTTATTGTTACTTCTATGTATTTCTGTAATTTGTGTCATAGGTAATATGTAAGGTAAAAGTTTGACCTAAAGGTTTCCTTTAAAAAACCACCATGCCACATTGTTTTTGTAGGACTGGTATGAGTTACAGCACACCCGTTTTACAAGCACACTCACAAAAAAAATAAAACACTTGTCTCCATCCTTAGGATCGGAATCTACTTCTCCCCTCTTTTGCCGGTGATCCAGATTTTGAAGTTCTTCATCTTGTTCTACTTGAAAAAGGTAACAGGGGTTCAACAGGGTAGAGGGCTCAGGTGACTGTAAGGTGAACCTCTGTTTTGATACTGCCATTGATAGAGACAATGCTATGGCACCATTGGCCCAGTAATAGTCTATTTGACTCAGGTTACTGGTGCTGCTGAATGTTTCATGGTCAAGCCGAATAGCTTCAAATGTAACCCTATTCAAGGCTCTGAATAGTGCTTATATTTTCCGAGATAGAATGAAACATATCTGCATTGCTAGAGAAAAGTATTTCCTAGGAAACAGTTATCCGAGTCTAACATATTTTATTTTACAGAGTGGATAACATTCACAACCATATAGCAAACAATTCTCAAACAGTAATCGACTAATGAACTTACCATGTGCACATCCATCAAACACTAACGCACATAAACACGCACACTCTCTTTCTTTCTCTCCCTTGCAACGTGTCTGTACCTGCAGCTTCTGGTTACACATCTACCAACTATTTCAGTTAAAGTCCAAGATTTTGCTCTATGATGATATTGACTGTGTCTTTGTTTTTCACATTGAATGCCCCAAATTGATATACAGTATATCAGCCTCTGAAATAGTAATTTTGTCAAAAGATTTGCGATCTCTCTCTCTCTCTCTCTCTCTCTCTCTCTCTCTCTCTCTCTCTCTCTCCTTCTCTGTCTTGCTCGCTCACCCAATTAAATATCCTAAAGTGTGTAATAATGGCCGTATGTGTGTCCAGGTGAGCCTGGTTCAGAATTGCCAGCCCCCTCGGCGGGTAGGCCGGGCAGCCCAGATGCAGACCATCTACATCGCCTTGCTTTTCTTTCCCTCCTTTGTGGGAGCCCTGTCCATGGTGGCCTACACTGTCTGGAGGTAGGAGGCTCAAGTCGCAGTCATACAACACATCGGTGCACATTACAGCTTCAACATCTCTCAAGTCTACATAGTGTTTGGGTTCGTTTCTGGTGTCGATTAAGGTCAAATATAAAACCAAGAACTAAGAACTGCAATACAACAACAACCAAGTCCCTCTCAGCACCTTCCTCATCCCATTGTGTGCTCCCCTTCCCCTGCTCTCACTGCAGCCTGACCCCCTCGGAGCAGTGTGGTCCGTTCCAGGGCCTCAACACCACGTTCAGCGCCGTGTCCGTCTGGATGGATGAGGTGCGGACCATCCCCGGCTCTCAGTGGGTCATCTGGATCTACCAGAAGGTCATCAGGAGCGAGGTCTTCTACTTCCTTATCACGATCATTATTCTGTGAGTAGATTGCTTTTTACAACGTTGTGACCTTTGTGCCAGAACCAGGAACAACACAGGTCACAATATAGGATTATCTACTTCCTGCTTCCTTCTTTTTTTAAATAGAATATGAAAGTGTATCCCATGGCCAGAAAATATTCCATTTGAATAAGCTGGAGCTAAACTTTGGGAAATGTCTGACGTACTTAACAACTGCACTTGGTCTGGCTAATTCCAAATTAGAGCAAATACCAGCCAATACCTTTCCCCTAAATGTAAACATGATTAGCCTCCTTAGCTGTATTTTTCTGTACATTATTGATAATGATAATGTCATATTAATATCAATAATAATTGATAATGTTATAGATGCTGTGGCCCTAATAATGTATCTAATATGTATTTAAATGCTTTTAAATCTAAAATGAAAGAAATAGAAACAGTTTCCTGCCGATGTCAATGTTTTCAATTTTTGATTTTGCTTGTATTATTCCTGGTTATGAATTTCTCCTTTTAAATGTGCCTTCCATTTGTTAAATTTTTATGTCCTTTAATCTTGCCTTGTTTTATGTCTTCTGTAACTATGTGTTGTTTTTGTGTGTATGCTGCTGCCTGTCTTGGCCAGGTCTCCCTTGAAAAAGAGATCATTAATCTCAATGGGTCTTTTCCTGATTAAATTAAGGTTCAATTACAAAAAAGAAGATGAGTGAATTAACTGTATATTTTTTCCTGTGACTGGTTTCTTTCTCTTCAGAGTCTTTATGTATATCTTCTGGCAGATTACCCAAGGACGAAAGTTACTTATCATCATACTTAGACAGCAGATTGCTAATGTGAGTGTGTGGTGCTATCATTACAACCAAATGCATCTGTATATTCCAATAGGTTTAAGCTTCAGATAAATAAAAATGCCTTTGTTTTTTTCCTCATGTGTTTTACTTTCCCTAGGAAGGAAAGGACAAGGCATTCTTGTTGGAAAGGCTACAGAAACTTCAAAAATCTAAACCAACCAAAATTAAGAATCAAAATATCGTAAGTGTGCCAGCTAATTTTACATTCAGCCTTGTCTTTCTCAAACCAATTATAAATGCAAAGAGTTCTGCTCTTCAACATGTGTCTTTAAAAGAAATGCTCTTCACCCGTATACAAACGGAATTACATGTAATCATATCGTTTACATGCTCTGTCTCTCTCTATCAGATCAAAAAACGTCAAGAAGGCAACTCCCAAAGAAGACAGTCAACCTCCAACGCCATGATTCAGGCCCTGCTTGCCCGCCAGCAGCTAGAAGAAGAGGAGAGCAGACGTTATGGCGGTGTGCCTCTGTCCTCTGACATATCTACCACATCCAGTGCGATGGCGCAGGCCATGCTGGCCCGACAGAGAGCTGAGGAAATGGACGGTAGAGGTCTGCACCGGATGCCCATTCCCTTGGAGTCCTCCTCCGCCGCCCTCATACAGGCCATGCAAGCCAGAGAGAGGGCAGAGAGTGAAGAGAGGGATGAAGGCCACTATGGCTCCACAGAAAGCCCTCTGGGCAAGTCCACGTCCAGTACTGTGATCCAAGTCATGCAAGCGAGGCAGAGAGCTGAGGAAGAAGACAATGACTACCGGAGAACGGACTCCTCAACCTCCAGTGCAATGGTACAGGTGCTGGAGGCTCGCCAGCAAAGCGAGAGGGATGATTTTTACAAAATGCCTGACCCTTCACAGAGTATGGCCCCTGAAGGGTCTAGTGCTTTAATACAAGCCATGCTGGCTAGACAGCGAGCTCAGAATGAATATGATGATGGCTACTGAACCATTGAACACAACTGAGAAGCAGCATTGAGAGAGGGCAGGACCTACTCTTTTTGTATTGTATTATATAGTTCCTATAATAGTGTGGAGAAGGATTTAAAACATTGTATGATAAACGACTATATTTAATGGTTTCAATGGAAGGCAAATGCAGATTTTTGACTTTGTTTAATTTAAATAATGGAAGCACACAGTGTGCTTCTTGTTGTTGCCTGTATGTGGCTTCATTATTTTTCTACTAGTGCATAGATGATCGTCTCATGCATGTACATGTCAGAATAAACACTTTTGTAAAACTTGTTTCATATATTTCTTCCAACACCATTATACAAAACTGTGATTCTTTTAAGAGAGCCTTCTATTTTAACCCATCAACAAAAACATAGAACACTGCCCTCTACTGATCTGTTTTGTCTTCCAAAACATTATGGGAGCTCACTCAAATACGCTGTGGAAATACACCTGAAGGTAATTGTTTATTTACCTCAAATGTCTTGAAAACACTACAAACAAATTCACAGTAAAGACAATGAAATTATGGGGTGACAAACACTGTCAAAAATATACATGATGGACCTTGTTTTGTTCTGTTGCAATTGTACGGTAAGCATTGTTTGCAAACTGTCAAACCCAAAAATAACTTATTTATAAGCTGATATTTTCTTACTGCATTCAAAACGTGTGCGTACAAAAAAAAGTAACCAACTGTAATTGCTTTGTAAGTGCCAACTGCCTTTTTATTAACCATCAACGGGAAATAAAAAATGTTTAAATACAAGTGATTTAACAATCAAATATAACAGAACACAATCTGTAGTAGCAAGTTTAAGATACAATTACTGCACACTTTATACAATATATTACACAATAAATGGAAATATGGATCAAATGTAGTTACATGATTTAATGCAAACACTTGGGTTTGATAGTTTGTGAAAACAAGTCTTATGCTATTGGTAACATATTTTTAATAATCACATGTATTTTCTATAATACACATTTTGGAATTTGTTAAGGCTTGTTACACGCATGCTACTCCTCAACTTGTCATACAAGGGATCAACTCTGATCACAATAATACACATTAGGAGGTTTGTACCAAATTAAGACATTAACTATTTTAAAACGGTGACACCAGCTGGGGGATTTTTAAGCTCAACTGTACAATTTTAAATATACTGGCAAATCTTTGGTTGCTTTTTAACTATTTTGAGATAACAAGTGATAAATGTGACATATGCACACCAACACAGATATATCTAATTTTGTAATGACACTCTTCAAATCTTTTTGAATAGATAGTTTAAGAAAGTCATCCTCCGTTTTCACCTTTCAACAGTAAAAGGTTCTATCCCGGGGCGGTCAACCTAGACTGCCAATCTCATGGCCAGATAGTGGATTTCCTGCTTTAATTAAGGCATTGTTGAACAGAATCCGATGGAACTGTGGCAGGCAGTCCTCAGAGACATTCTGTCTCAAACAATGGACCCCACAGGGTCAGAAATCACTTTCTACAGGTACCAAGAAAAAACAGCACTTTAGTCTTTCCTATTCAGCACTGCTCTTCCCCAAGAGACTCAGGGATCTCACTTAGGTCCAATGAGTTTGCCGGTATTGGGGTTTTCCTCCCACTGGATGGAGTTGGAAAGTTCTCCACAGATTTGGAGATAGATTGTACGGAGCGTTCCCGGAAGTAGCCAAAAGCCTCTCGCGCCTGCTCCTCACGGATAGTTTGCTCAAACGTCTTGCGCTTGTGTCTGAACTCGATGACAGTTTTTGTGTAGGAGTTGAGGGTGGTTACTGAGGCCCCCATGCAGCAAGTGAAGGATGCCCAGGCCATACTGCAACATAAGAGGAGAAGGGATAACTGTGAATGTAGAACAGGCCCTCTACGCCGACTGACTTGCAACAAGATCTGAAACCTTCTGTTGCAGGACGATAATGCAAATCTTCTCTTACATCAACAGGTAAGAAAGAATGGAATCGGTCGACAAGGTTAAAGTGTGGTCAGGTTATGTAACGGTATTATCAGGAAAGGAATGGAACATGTCAACGTTATGTAATACCATAAGGCAACAATCACATTTGATTTTTTATTGTAAAAATTATGTCACATTGATGCAGTAAAAGCATCCCAGGGGATTATCAGCAATCTGATTATTGCCTCTCACACCACCGCAGTATTCATACCAACCTGATCCAACCAATTCCTCCATACATACACATACACAAGTGAATAAAGGTCAAGAGGTGTCTAGACACTCAAACAATTTTTCCCCCAAAAAATAACTGTACATAATGTGTGCGGGTACACTCCATCCCTCTTATGCAATTCCAATCGCCAATGTATTGAGGCTTTGGACACCAAAGCCTAATCCTTCAGTTACACGAAAGCTTTGGGCTTTTTTTTTTCATTAGCAGGGTGACGATGTGGTGAGCAGGAAGAGTAGCGTACCAGAAAGACCAGCCGTAGTCCCAGTTGTAGGGCCTCCAGTCGGCCGGGCCCAGACTCACTGTCATCTGGAACACCTGGGTGTACATCATGTGAGCAACCATGCCAAGGAGGCCTGCCAACACCAGCAAGAACGCACACAGAAACACACACATCACCTTTAAACCTCTTAGTGCGCACATGCACACACACAGCACATGCACGTTTTCTCTGTCTGGGACACACTCACACCATGGATGTGGCCCCAATGATTTAGATATTTCCATTAGAACTTTCAAATTCTGTAGATTATGCCTGTAGATTACGGAATGGGCTTAAAGTTATTTTGAACTTTATCTGTAAAACTAATAATGTCTTCAAGTCATCTAGTCAACAGCCAAGCCTTTTTTGCAGCTTGGTGCTAGTTCACACAAGCAGTTCTGTAATACAGTTGTACATGAAAGCACCTTGTCAGAGTATTGAGTATAATCTCAAATTAGGTCAAATATTATATATTGTATATATTATTATATATTTCTTTATTATCTCTGAATAAATTTGTGCTTGAAAATTTGATGATAATCTGAGTACTATATTCCCCAGGGCTATTTGAAATGAAGCAAAGAAGATGTCACAACAAATCAACAAACAGATTGTAGGTAGAAAGAGAACCTTTTGGAAGATTTACCTGACAGGACAGTAAAGATGGCAGCGAAGGCGTTGAGTTTCAGTCCATCAATGACATTGCTGGAGTGAAAGAGCTCCAAGCACATTAAGCTGAAGCCTACCAGGAGCAGAAAGATGTAGAGCATCTCTGACACCACGGACAGCCAAAGGACGCCTGGGACACACACACACACACACACACACACACACATAAACGTACACATAGAGTGAGAGAGAGAAAAACATTTGGTCTTAACCTATGTGGCCATATACAATTACTTAAAACAAAAAATTATATTTAAAGTCTTTATGTTTGCTAAGTGCTGGGGTCACAAATGCCATTCCATACAACACTGATTAATGTTGCTTTAACAAATACAGCACAATCCCTGTATTTTATATTTTTGCATATACTGTATATTTGTATTGACATATCTGCAGTGTGTGAGTAGAAATGAACCTCATCTTGTTACAGGGGGATTGTGACTGTAGTATTTGGCTTCTAAATGGCTTGCATTTGTGTTGAAAATGGGTTGTAAAAAAGTAGATTGACAGAAGATAAAAAATTATTCAGTATAGGTACTTCTATAGGACTATAGGATTTCTTGACACAAACTACCTTTAATTGTGATGTCTTTAGAAGTGACTTTGTTGCATGCACCCCAATTGTAAAGAACAAACATGTAGACAAGATGCAGGGGTTTCACAGAGAGACTGAGTAGTTATCATAATATCAACAGTTTATCTTTGGTTGTGCTAATCAGTTGCATTTGTAATGGATAGGACATGTCTACTTTGTGCACTGTAATGTTCTGCACATTGTTTGTCCATGGGTAGGTCTCGAACACATGAGGTGCTTGTTACCTTGATCAATCAATCAAACAAAACTAAAGCTAGATAAACAGTTGGTCCTGATAGTTTACACTATAAATATTCACACTATGATGCTTTATAGTTGATTCATATCAAGAACACTGTCAGCAAGATGAGGCAGAAGCAGCTTGTTACATTATTTCCCATAACTCATTCCAATAATTATTTTATTATTATTTATTATTGTAAAACCAAGGCTCATTGAAACTTTATGAACTTGAAACATATATATTGAATCCAGTTTAATTGAAATCATTAACAGCTAGCATTAAACAACCCACATGCCTATCTACTCTATCAACTAGGTTCAAACTCAGAGTAAACTACATGACAAACTGACCAATAGGCACAGAAAAAGTTATTTTCCTTCGACCTCTATAGAATCTTTCTCATTCAGTTGAGACTAATGCCACAATATCCTGTGAACGCCACTCAAATTCAATTGATGTCGGCCATCTGAAGCCAAAACCTTCCCCGAATCCTATCAAGCTTTCCAATGAATCACCGCTTCACAGCACTATCTGGCTACACGACAGGTCAGACATCCCATCTCCCACTATCTCGCCTCTCACTCTCCTTCGCTATTAATCCACAGTGACACCTCATTGCAGGTAGTGAACATTGCAGGTAGCAGTATTTCCCAGGAGGCAATGTCAACAGAATAGGACAAGTAGTCTTAAAATGTAAAGCTCGCAAGTGACTTCTCTGTGGCACTTTCAAAATGGAAAGTTAGCAAACCAAATCCAAGTTGGTTACCAATACTGTTTTTGGGCATTACTACTATCATTAATAGAAGTACCAGTACTAGAACTGATTCCATTATCAAAGCATTGATCCTGGTTTTCACATGCCAAACAACTAATTATATAGACAAAAAGGGGAAGAAAGTGTAGTACACAAACATTACATTTTATTTTTACAATTATGAAAATGTGAGGGACCATTTACACTAAACTCATATTTACATACACACAGTATGTGCATATATTGTATGTGTTTGTTCTACACTTGCCTAGACAGAAATTAAGCATTTATGAGACATAATGCGCTTGTTTTTTTTTTGTTTAACAAATGAGGTGTGACCACAGCAGCGATCTCACTGAGTCCCTGATAGCTGAAAGGATGTCAAGGCATTTTATGAGCTTAAGCCACAGAACCTTAGCAATATGCATGACTGTTAAACACCAATACAACAGGGATAGTATTCGAATGAATCACAGACATCAATGCTGACATCAAGTACAATGTGAAATGTATAATATAATGATACATGTAGGTTGATAATGCATTCAGGTTCTTCTACTGAGGAATCATTTCATGCTCTCAGTATTCGGTTAATGGTTCGGTAGTGTGTTAGATTGAGACTGTGGATGCATATATTGGCCTTGTCTAGAATATTGGTATTTAATTGCTTGATATTACACTATACCAGCAACACATCTTAAGCAGGTATTATTCACAACCTCGCACAATGAAATTGAAACTTCATAAAACGTCTTGGTATTTATTATTCAATGCATAAAGGTTAAAGTGAAGCATTCATAATATGATTTCCCTATTTAAAAACAAACACATTTGATATTCTAATTATTAAAGTGTAAGCAGATGATTCAAATTCCCTCAATCTGTCTCCTGTTGGATTTATGACCTTTTTGTTGTTTATGAGTCTGTATAAAATTAGTAAAAAGTATATTTTAATGGTTTGAAGTTCATTAAAAACTTTGAAGTACACATCAATGAGTACACAAAAATACAAATTTACCTTCAACCACTAATTGTTTTGAAGGGGTTGATTAGTTGTATAATTCTTAACCTTTCATATGTATGATACACAGCCTGGTACAATACCTGTCTGAACTTCTCAATAATTGTTAATACATTTTATTTTCCATTTGCTTTAGTACTTTAGTGAGCTCCTAGAGGGGTTTGGCTGTGTGTCCCAGCCACTATCAACCTCTAGACCAGACCAGTTTCACGCAGGGTGCTCAGTGCCAGTGATGGACGGCTCCTCTATGGCTTAGAAGTCTTAACCTCTTGATGGATGCTGCGATCACTCACCTCTCTCTGACGCAGGGGCCAAATCAATAAAGCTTCGGCATTTCTCACCTGCAACGGCAGAAGAAAACAAGTCAAATCGTAATTTGTTTATGTGGATATGGGACGATGCCAATCAGTCCCTAGAAAGGATTGGTGTATGGCAGTTTGAGATGAAAGTCACTCAACTGCTCCAAGAAATGCAGAAGATCCCCAGAAAGTCAAGAGTTTTCAATTGAATCAGTTCCGTCTCAATTCAAAGTGTGTGCATCAACCTAAAAAAATAACCTGTACACCATTCAATAACAGTAATCTTCAAAGCATACAAAGTCACATCGCAGCCTCAAGGAAACTCACAAAGGAAACCTACTTTGCGCCCCAAGTAGGCCTACTTAAATGCATTATGAGATATCATGGGACCGTATGCCAGTTCACTCATCAAGACAAGCCATGAAATATTACTCCGCCCAGACGCATGCCTTCTCGCCGACCTGATTTACTCTCTCCTCTCATCTGTCAAGTGACGCTTACGCGGCTGGATTTACTGCTTAATCAGGTAAAGGAAGGGTCGCAACAGCTGTTTTGAGAGAAAACTCATCAAGGGGCCGTTATATAATCTTTATTAACTCAAGCTTTCTCCTCTACTGGAGCCAGCAGCAGCCAGGCAGTAGATAAGGCAATGATGCTGTATCCTCTCCCCTCTTCAGTTATTTCTCTGAGAACTCCGTTCCTATTTCTGGCACAATCAAGTTGAACACTTTCAACTGAATTAGTGCGACAGCAGATGTTAGATGAATCTTTGCAATCCTGCCACTCAGCCATCCAGACAGTCATACGAGTCATACGAGTCTAATTCAGCAACAGCAGACCAATGAGTTTGCGTGGCCGCTGTTGTCATCATAGAGGCCGCTCTTACAAGCAATTCACAACCCCATGACTTGTTGACCTGTCCTCCCAGACAAGGCTAGGGCGTGTCCTGAGCCAGTCTAGTTTTAGAAAGTAAATCATTTACTTAGTTGTCTACTTTTACATGAAATAATATGTATAAATTCATATAACTATTTTATATAAACGTTTACAACCTAATGTCAATGTCATATTTCTTGGAGTCTGGTCATACATTGTAGGTTAGGATTAATGCAAAAAAAATTACTGGAGTTATGTCTAAGAAACAGGTCTTAACATGAGCATGGATGGATTATTTGACTATTGCAGATCTTTATAGTTTTGCTATAAAAAAAGTTTTTTCTAAGGCATTTTGTGTCTTGAATTCCACCCCTATACGCATTTCCGGTAATTACTGTGCTGTCTAACTTTTACCTATAGATTTCTGTCTTACATATACTTTACCTTTCAAATAAAAAATTCACATCGGGAGAATCACCCCTCACTGAATTGCACCGATGTGTAGTTGAACTCATCTCGTCTGCATTGTGTTTTTGAATGACAACCATGAAGACAGCCTGACTGTGGTATATTGATCTTTTAGCTGATCTAATGTCAAGGTCCAACTTATTCTTGTCAAAATCTTCTTTCTGCACCAACATTGGAGAGAGAAATTGTGATTGTGTTTTTTTGTGATAGACTGATTCCATATGTTTGTTGATAAGTTTAATGATGAAAGACACCCAAAAGCACTAGTTAATTTTTGATTGAGATGATATTGAATGACAATAAAATTAATATACTAATATATGACCATCAAAATCATGCAATTACAAAGTTCTAAACAAGGGCCGAATATTGTCTTCTAAACCCCTGAAACAATGCAATTTGATTCAAACCATAATTTAAAAAAAAACAACTACCGAATTGACATTTTTGTGGACACATACACAAACACACACACACACACCCACACACACACACACACACAGGCTACTAATCAATTCATATATTACATTCTATCTTACACACACATGCAATTTATATTGAATGTAACAAACCTTCATCGTGAATGTTTTCCTCACAAGAAAACCAAAATCCTGTGTGGAATTGTCTGAAGAGAAACCTGTCGTCCCCCGTTTCCCAACTGTAGACCACTTTATTAGGGTCAGTTTCATTAACTCCGTAGTCAATGCAATTATGAGTACGGAGTTTACTGCACTTGGGCTTGGGCACTCTTTGTGTGCCTACACACCAATAAGTTGTTAAAAACGCCGTTATCGAGAAGAAAAGAGCGAAGAAATTCAAACCAACGGAGAACAGTGCCCTGCACTTGCGACTGGTCTTCATTTTCCATGCAAATGCTTTATCCCCGTATTCCGTGTGGTTTCAAGACCTGTCATTAGAGAAGTCATTATTACCATAACTGGTCAAGTTTAGCGCAAGCCTCACGTGCAACATGTTTATACGCGCAGTTCAGTGTTCTAAATATACCAACTATAACTGTTGAAACCAAGCATTTGCTCTATTGAGATATTAAAAGTCTTCGTTTTCCTCATCGAATGCCCAAATCGATGTCCAGGCTCTGATAGTCAGGTTGTCAAAGGATTTGATGCCCCCCCCCACCCCCACCCCCCTCGCTTTCTCTCGCTCTCTCTCTCCCTCCTCTATGTTTTTCCTCTCTCTCCCATACACAAAAACACAAGCACACACAATCACATCAACAACATCCCTCATGAGCACTGGGCACCTTGTGGCTAATGCTAAATTGGGATAAAGCCAAGTGATCTGAAGATTTCTTCAGGTCCTCTTGGCTTAAGCTAGGCTACATATACACTGAGGTTGTTACATTACCACCAAATACCACCCCACAGTGATCAGAGAACGTTGAATTGATGTTCCATCAACCATCAGCCCTATGTGTTGGGGCAAAATACAGTGTTCCTTTTCCTGACTGGTTTGTTGCAGCTCGTCTTGGCACTGGCAGTAACTTAATATTATGTATTGCTCTTAACGTAATTTGTGTTGACTTCTGATCACATCCTATATTTATGGATGAGTAAGAAAGTCTGACCCCTCTGTCAACTCTTGTTGACACCCAGAAGTTATGGATGAGCGGTCGACTCAGGAAAATATACACAAATGTGTGTAAAAGTAATTGGGGTGCCAATAATTGCAACACATTGTCTTTCAGGTATTTAAAAACATAGGAATCTTTTAAAAAATATGAGCGACGTATCTATAAAATGGTGCATGTAATATTAAGGTGAACATGTAATATATATATATATATATATATATATATA
>JAVQIZ010201298.1:0-10203 GCA_036023535.2 Galaxias brevipinnis
AATAATCCCTCCTCCTACAACCCATCCTGTCCACTCTGAAACCCCCCCCCCCTTCCCCCCCACCCCCCCCACCCCCACTATAGTCTAGACCCCAACAACTCTCTCCGTCTCAAACCAGACACCCCGAAACCATAATCGCCCCTCCACCACCCCCTCTCTGGATCCCCCTAGACTACCGCCATTCTCACGACCAGCGTAGAGTCCCTTTGATTCGCGTGACCACCATTTTGCTGCCCACTCTGGGGCTAACTGTACAGCACAGCAGCTGCCTGCATGGGCGAATGCAAATACGAGCGGCGCTTTGTTGCTCAGCTGTTGAGAAGATTCGCTTCGAATGAATTACAACCCTAAACAGACCCGCTCAATCAAATCTCATCGCGATGTGATCCGCGTGATTTTCAAGCGCGCATACACAATGTATTTCAGTCTCTACCGTGACTGTAAAATAGTATCACAGAACATTTAGAATTGGGATTTTTTTTCTGTGGCAGTTTGATATTAGTACACTCCAACACTACAGTGTTATCCTAAATCTGGAAACTCATGAGAGCGGCATCCAGAGCTCACAGCAGGAGATCTAAATCGAACAATATTTTGTTTCTGTAAATCTTGTATACGTTTTTAGGTGACACCCCGTTGATGTAAATCACTCTACAGTTTGGAAAGCAGCTTCTATACACAGATCTGACCAGTGCCATGGTTACCAGACAAATCCTGTGCATCATAATGAGGCTATTATGGTCTGTCTGTCTGGAGTTTGTTGGGTCTGGGCATCCCCTCTTAATTACAGTTTGTGAATGTGTGTGTGTGTGTGTGTGTGTGTGTGTGTGTGTGTGTGCATGTGCGTGCGTGTGTGTGTTTGTGTGATTGCTAAACTACGTGCATATTTGTTGACCTAAATGAGAATCAACGTATATGTAAGAAGTGTATGGGTGTGTGTGTGTGCTTGCCTGTGTGTGTGGCTTGCTCGACAGAACGACGCTTAATTAAAAAGGACCAAGCCTTTGTACAGTGTCAGTGAATGATTTGCATATGAGGGCATCAGCTACACACATGGTCCCATATGGCACAATCTCTTCGTGTCAGATGTATCAAACCTATCTCGCGTGTGCGTACGCAGCCAACAAATCCAACGGCACAAAACAAGCCCGCGCTCCTTCCGTTACCCCTCACTAAAGACGTTCAGTCGTGTGTACGCCACGGTTTACGAGAGCATTTAGCGGTATCAGCGGACGCCAACTAAATCAAGTGGCTATGCAAATGCAATTAGCCGTGATTTGCATACGGCGACAGTAAGCGGACTTCCAGATGGCGGACAACAGCGACGCCTCCGCCATCTTTGGCAGAGGAACAGACCGGCAGCAGCCATTTTGTCTGAAGCCGTGCCCATCAGGAAGTAAACAACCATGCCCCGTCACTGTGTCGACAGCAGCAGCTTGGCACAGACTGCGGCTTCTAACCGGAATGATCTTAAAGAAGGGAATTTGATCTCCAATATGTATTTAAAAATATATATACCTGTATAGAGGTGATTGTTTTTTTAGGGATATATTGAAGCAAGGTTTTAAGGTGATGTATGGTGCAATTGACAAAAATACTAATGAGCCCCATTCAATTGTTTGAAAGAGGGACAACCAATGTAATTCACTAAAACCTGTGAACACGGAGAACAATGGAAATAAATAAAAAATAGGATATATAAGGACGCCATGATACGAAATTTTATTTTGTATTTACGAGTGATGTGCAGTCCTGTAGGTAAGATGCTGAAAGAAAAAATAAACTCACCATGTAAATGAAACACGCATCTTATATTTGTCCTTCCATTGTGTCAAGGGCTGGGTGCTGTGTGGAAGGTCGGAGCTGATGTCAATCTTATGACGGGGAAAAACACTTGCTAAAAAGGGATATCCCGCTTGGTTCTCTTTCTACAGAGTGGGTATCATACGCTGTGTGGGGAGAGATGCCCTCCAGCAGAACCACACACAGCCAGCACGAGAAGGGATTCAAGCCCAGGCTGAGGAGCTATAGGGCTGGGGCAGGAAGGGCGTTCTGGGTCTGTCCTGTGGAGGTCTCCGGCCCCCTAGGCCATGGGCAAACATGGGGAACCCCACAGTTATCTGCCATGCCCTTCTTCCTATTGATTTTCTCTCTGCATCCCCCGAGCTTCAGACATGCTGGAAGCCAACAGGGATCTTTCGTATCCTTGCCAGCCTACTCATAAGCTCCCTTCTTGGGGTTGACTGGCTCCATAAGACCCCAGGATAGAGGCATGGGCCAGGAGAGGGAGGATGAAGGACGGGAGCCCGTGGCAATGATGATGAGCTGGGCAGGGAGACGCAGGGTTCAGTCGTCTACCCAGCCTTCATCCTCCCTTCCATCCATCCACCCACTCGCTCTCCATTTGTTGTCCTCCGTCTGAAAAGCGGGATAGAAAAAGAGCGCTTTTTTAGAATTTCACCTTTAGCATTTAACATCCCTCCATTCGATCCAAATGCAAATGTGAACAGCAACACTTTGATTAGGAATATGTGGGAAGCAAACGGCAACGCGGGCTTTGGTAACCTGCCCCAAAGGCACAGCTATTCAGAAACAAACAGAAAACACTCAGCAGGCACCGTAAAACATGAACAGCTGCACCTCCAAAGAGCTTTCGAATTAAGTGGTGTATGTCAAGTGTTCGCATTGATAATAGACTATTTGACTGTGCTGTATGAATGGTGGAGCGTTTCATCGTTGTTACCCATATGCTGCATCTACCAGCTTAGATGACAACTTCAGGTGTTGGCCTGTTTGATTCCTTAATTATCCATACATTTTTCATCAATGCCTGCTGGGAAAATGATTTATGTAAAAATGCAACAACTCAAGGTTGTCAGTATAGGGAGTTGACTCCTCTATAGATTTGCATTAACATGGCATCTTGGTAGGCCTCACCCCTTCACCCCTCCTTGCTGTATGACCATATATGCTCAGGGTATTGTTAAATTATAGGACGTTTTATTTATGAAGCTCTAGGCACTCTGCGGAACAGGGAAAGGGGTCAAAACTACTGGCTGCATTCGATTACCAGTCACCCACTGTCCCCCTTTCTATCCAAGTCAATGACCTACTGGGGCACTGATCAGTGGAATCCAGTGGAAAGGGAAGATTTGATTTTTTTGAAGAAAACAAATAAAAAAATGGGCCGCGTTTTTATCAGCACTTAAGGTGTTCTTTTTTCCCCCTCTCGTTTGTGTCATAAATGATAAGAGGGAGAGAAGTGGGGTAACCAAGGGTAGCCCTGTTGCCTCTTTAGGGGTGTGTGAGGGGATGGTTGGGGGTGTGGGGTGAGATGGGGTGAGCTGGAGGAAGATTCAGACACAATGCTCCCATTGAGAGGGCTCAGACATGGATGTTAACTCCCCATTCCTCCACACACAATGGGGCTCCCTACTAGAGGCGGCCTGGGAGACAATGTTGGTTCAGGGCAGCCCTCCACCCAGCAAGAAAGAAAAGGGCCGCAAAATAAAGACAGGGGGATTCGAGCGCGAGAGGGACAAGTGGAGCGAGGGAGGGGAGGAGGCCCGGTAAAAGAAAAGGCAGAGGGGGGGTGAGTGAGGCCTGTGTTTGCGTATGAAGAGGGAAAGAGGGGGTGCAGTGCACTTGCTCTGTCTGTCTGTCAGGGCTGAGGGGTGACAGGCCCAGTGACCTGTGGCTTTGGACTTGAGAGGAGAGACCAACAGACAGATAGACAGACATGCAGACTGGATTGGGAAGTCCAACGCTAAACTGGCGGAACAGTCTACGGACCAAGATGCATCACTTCAGATCCCTGACTACTTGTGACCACAGCGAAACCCTTTTCCCACCTTGGCAAATGTACGTGATTCCTCTATGGCCTCGGCCTCCCAGTTTGGCCGTGCCAGAGAGATTAGTGAGTGGCGAATGGGACCGTGATGGGGGTTAGGTCGTAAATGGTTTATGGAGTAGAGACCATGTCTCTCACTGGGGGCCTAATAGAACCCTGTGGTTCCAGGAGGAGCACCATTGTCCTGGTGTGAGGGATTACACTGGTAAAAACAGGGACTCAAACATGCTTTGTCCAACTCGACGGCCACGAACTGACTAAGACCAAGTTGGGGCAGTTGACTGCAATATGATTCACTTAATAACAAGGTAAAAACCGAGACGTAAGAAAGGAAAAAGTGAAATCCAAAGGGGGAACAGAGGAAGTCACAAAATTAAAATGTAGGGAGATGGAAGACGAAAGGGAATAAAGGAAAGAGAGTTAATGAAGGAAACAAAATACTACTACTGGAAATAATCCCAAAGAACCAGAAAAGATGGCTCTGAACCCGTTTTTCCCAAAAACTTTTCTCCTTCATCTTAAGTTACTTATCCTCGTCCCCTCGTCAACTCTCGTCCTGCTGCTCTGTCTCTCCCGTTACCACCTCTCCACTCACTTACCCCACCACCCCCTAATTTCCTTCCGTGCCCCTCTCCCTAGCCCCACTCCTTTATGACAAGCCTTTGTAACGCCCGTGAACATCCTTAACTTTAACGAGGACGGCAGGGGGACCTGTATCTTTAACTCTGTTGTCGCAGGGAACTCGTAGTAGAACTCTAATCTCCTCTCATCCACTGTTTGAACAGAGGCCACACGGAGCACAAGACAATCATCTGCATTGGGTGGCGCGCAGTCCTTTATAGACACCTCTGCTGCTCTCTCCTCGTCTCCATGCCTTCAAAGGCGGCGGCGGGCGCATTCAAACAGCAGGATATACACTCCGCTAACAAACCTCATTAAGATCCCATACATCCTTCCTCAATGCTAACACTAGCCTCCCTCTCAATAAGCACACTGTTGGCCACAATGCATCTTTACAGAGCTAATTAGAAGGGCCCCCCTCTCCATTCTGGAGCAATCTGAATGGAAGGGACGGAGAGGAGGAGGCAGGGAGGACTGGAGGAGGAATGCCGGTTGGGAATAAGAGGCTGCAAAACAAAAAAGGAGTCGATGAACTGACGGCAAAGGGACAGGAGAGAGGGTTGATTAGCAGGTTGGGGTCGAGAAAAGCATTTTACTTGAGAACAAAAAAAAAACAAGTTTTTTTGTCTATCATCAAAGGAAAGTAAGAAAGGAACAAATAAAGAAAGAAAGAAAGAAAGAAAGAAAGAAAGAAAGAAGGAAAGAAAGAACGAAAGAAAGAAAGAAAGAAAGAAAGAAAGAAAGCAAGAAAAAAAGAAAAGTGGGGGAACTGAATGAATGTAACACCGCCCTGTGTAGCCTGGATGCAGCCATAGACGAGAGTGGGGAGGGAATAGCATGCAACACCATTTCAGTTAGTGTACCAAAGAGAGGGAGGGTGGGCAAGGATGGGTGTGACACCACAGTGGGTAAAGCAGCGAAGCAGCAGGCGCTGTATAGAAAAGGCAGAATCACAGGCACCATTTCTGTCAGCCACGAGGGCTCAGCTCTGCTCGACATACCCAGCTAAGGCCGAGTGGACGGACATGGGTGGCCATTTAAAACGTCCACATTATAAGAGACGTTTAAATATAAATACAATCTAATACGAGACTAGCTCATGCAATGTCGTAAGAGGATATTTGGACCCTTTCTCTCTTTCTGTGTTTGGTTGATATGGCAGAGCTCGGTGAAGCGATGAAATTCTTGCATGATTCAGAGATCGCATAATGTATTCTCTTTTCTGAAGCTCAATACTAAAGCGTCCTATTCTCTCTCAGACCCTTTGCACCCTTTATTTCGAGAGGGAGCAAGGTCACGCTAAAAGTTCAACTACAAGACATTCCTCTATAGTTGCCATATCTTCCCTCAATACACACTACCACCCTCCCCCCTTTCTTGTTTAAATGTGTGTTCTTTTGTGTTAGTGTGTGTAGACTCAGCCAAGCTTACGGTTATGGGTCCAGGACTCAGCACAAGGCCTAGATTGTATTAAAACTGGGTAACAGAAAATAAGGAAATTGCAGTGAGAAGCAAGAAGTAATATTTATTCAAAACTACCGTTTACCTCTTTAAAAAATATTATTGTCAAATCTGAAAGTTCCTTTAAAAATAAACACATATATATATATAATAAAACTGGAAAGCAGATGGAAAATGATAGAACTCAAAAGTAAAAAAAAAATAAATAAAAAAGATTCATAGTCTAAGTTCAAGTTGAAGTTACAATCTATGTGTTGTCCCAGCAAGCCCAGTGGTCCCTTAGACTGGGCAATGCATTCTGGGACAATGGCAGGTGTCCCCATGTCACAGTGCCTCCCAGACAGCTCGTTAATTTGCACAACTTTTATACACATATTTCTCTCTATGTGTGTGCGTGTGTGTCTGTGCGTGTGTGTATATATTAGCGATGGGACTTGACCCTAGTGAGCTGCGGCAGTGTTTCGCGTCTTGCCGGGCGTGGGAAAAAGACAAGACCCCTTTTCACAGCTGCTCTGGCGGATGGGCCGGACTGCTTGGGGCCCCCCTGTATCCCCCTTTCCCCCTGCACCCCCTCATCTTTTGCCCCCCCCACCCCCCACCCCCACCACCCCCTTCCCATTCAGTCTTCAGCCTGTTGCCTTTTCAATAGCTGTCCCCTCTCCCCGCTCCTCTCGTCTTCATAAATACATCTCATTATTCAGGCCTCAGTTTTGCATAGGATTTCCAAAGAGATTTCTGCTTTGGTTCAAAGCCATGCATCACCTCATATCTTCTTTCTAACGAAAATCGTGAAAAAAAAAGCGGCTAGAAATAAAATCCAATATTCAACCTACACCCATGTGTGAGTCACCCATAGTGTGTTTATATACTTCTCAGATTGGTATTTACCTTATAGCCCAGGCTTGTACACTAGATTACATGGTGCCACACTACAACAACACACAAACACACACACACAAGCCAACACACACACACACACACACACCCATCCCTTTTCACTGCAATGCATTACTGCAGAGATTTATCTCCCATCAGGCTGCATAATACAGAGGTGATAATTTACATCCACTTTAGAGCACAGCCGCACAGGCCAGTCCTTGCATACACTAAAATAAAGCTTGGGAAAATCTGGAGAATTCATAGAACCCCCACCGAATTTAAATAACTGTGGTTTCTATTCAGTTCCACATTTGGAAAACCCCAATAATTTGATCTAGCTTATAATTTTCCTTTGCACAAAAGCACTATGAAGCCAAAGTGGTGTCATTGACTTCATTAAGTATTACGTAGGTTTTCCTCAAAGTGTTAACATTTGCCGTTTCTTAGTACTATCTATATACAGTCAAGCTAGTTCAGAGAATTGCTTCAATGGCTACCTGGCCCCAATGTTTTACGATAAGTCGTTACTGTAATATCATATCTGTGACCTACTTTGCAACTTTACGCACCAAAACGTTTTCATTCTCACCATTATTGAAAAGTGTCCAATAAACAAAGAACAGAGTAAAATTGTAAGGTAAAGGAGGGTAGGGAATTAAGGGGGGAAGTGGACAGAGCCAGCCCAGCCTTCTTTCTCTAGAATCAGCCCTAAACCTTGGGTGGAGCCCTGTCCCCCTGCACTCGTAACCAGATGAAGATCCACAGTGGAGATTACACAGCCAGCTCCCCTGCATCACACTCCCCACCTGACAAACAGGATCACTCTATTTAAAGGGATGAGAAGCTGTGTGCTTGCATGTGTGTGAACGCGTGCATGTGTGAATGTGTTCTTAAGCCAGCAATGCATAGCATTGGTAACGTGCATGAAGTGAAACATGTTACGACATTTAAGGAACGAATAAACAATGGAATTCTACATAGAACAACACTACTAAACTTGTCTAAACCTTTCTCTTTTTGTAGTGAACCTTTCTCTTTTTGTAGTTTAAATTTGCACAGATTTAGGTACAATATTTTCTACTGAAGCAAATTGCTACCAGAGAGCCAAAGACACCCTTTTTAGCAATCCCTTCCTATGCTCAGCATCCTCCCTGTGAGGACCAAACACTTTCTCTCATTCTATCTTCCATACACACACACACACACACACACACACATACATACACACACACCTACATGCAAGCACCTGTTTATTATCCCAATTTACACTGTGCTTAAAATTTTTGAAAAATTGAACACTGAAGCTATAACTGTAAATGCATGCACTAGGGATATACTATTTGTCATTTACCTGTCGTTCGACTGCAGTTCCCCCATGAAGGACAACTTGGATCCACTCTTGTTTGACCGTAGGTTGGTGTCATCTTCCAGTCCGTTAACTGATCAACTTTAGATTTTCCTTTAAAGGCAAGAAAGAACAAGAGAGAGAATTAAAACCTAGTGTATTGCCAGTGTTGGTGATTCCCCTGTTTTAGAGCTAATGGTGGAACCTGTACATCAAATATCAACACCTTCACATGTCAAATAGGGAAAAAGTGTCTGCATCCAAAATAGTCTCAAAAATATCAGAGATTTGGACTATTCGAGCTGTTCAATAATGCATCACTAGATCAATAAGATTCAAACCATATACAGTATATCAAATAGGCTAAATCGAAATCAGTTTCATAAAATCACTTCTGCGCAAAATTAAAGAAGACAATTTTTGCAGCTACCAAAGCCGAAGATCTCCTAAACAATGTTAATTTTACAATGAAAAGGTTGACAATTCAATAACAGGCAATAGAGGTTGTCTGACATTTTATATGCAGTGTTTCATTATGGTTCTGATCTCAAAAAGATCTCATCAACCAAGATAAAGGTGTAGCTAGTGCCCCTAACATATCAATGAGAACAATTGACCTGTTAAGACAAATGAAAGAAAAATGTATGGTTTTACACTGCTTTTACCTAAAATACTCAGATATATGAGACCAACATGTGAGAGGACTTTAGAATTTCTTTGTGAGTAGTAGTCATGCAGAATACATGCACATGGTTCTAATAATCAACAAAGCCTATATGTCTGCAGTCCAAACACAATATTTTCCCTTAGACCATATCTTTATACACCCACAAAGGATAAAACATGATAATCCATAGCAAATCCAAATTAGGAAATATGGGGTGAAATCTGTCAAATTGGAGGCGTATAAGTTAATAGGCATGATTGCAGTTGAAAAAGAGAGGGCACTTGTAGAAGGGTGCATCAAACCCTTTTGTTAATAGCTTACTTTCAGAGGTCAATGAGAGGTGAATTAGGCTTTAAGCTTTCTCATTGTCATAGTGGCCAAAATTCCAGGTACTGTGGAAGCATATGATGCGACTACTTCCAACGTCACGTGATTCAAAGTGCTGGCCAATCGCACGAATTTGGTCCTTTAACTATTTCTGTATTTCTCCCGGATATAATAACACTGTTATAACAACTGTGTTACAGCGTTACTTCCCAAATAGCTTAAAGCCTGTCGTGTGCATTTAATGGTTTTAAGTTGCCGAATAGCTATTCATGGATTGTAAATAGACCCCTCCATAATCAGGCTCATGCGTTCGATAAAGCCGAGTGGAACAAACGTGTCCTACACCCAGTTTGGACTCATCCTATACAAGCATATGTTTAAAAATCTGACAAACATCATGCACATAGCCTGAATAGATAAGACCGGTAACCTTTCCTTTATCTGAACACCCCGCTTCGGCATTTTGGTGTCTGGAGTAGTCAGCCTCTCTAAGCATCATGCTCTCTAAGCATGTAGGCTACCTTCTCCCCGCCCGACATCGTTCCAAACCGAAGCACCGGCTCCTGAAGTCCTTGGAATTAGTTTATACTTTCGGTTCTCTAGCTTTATGAAATTAAAACTCATACAGCTAGATAACCAAAGACACAAACTAACCCGTCGCTTCTTAAAGCGGCAGATGCGTAGGGGGCGTCTCGTCGTCATGTGGAGCGTTCAGTGCATGAGGATCCTTCGTTCACCCAAGACACGATGGCATAGACTACAATGTTTTTCAGCATATACATGCGCCAATATATTTATTTATTTCTCTGGCAGTGTGTCTATGCAGATGCATTAGAGAAGTTCAATCACGCAAGACTATTTTACTAAATAGTTTTTTTCTTTTGACAAACCCATCTTATGTCCACACACACACACACACACACACACACACACACGATCAATCCCACACACCCAGGCAAACGCACCACGACCATCTACACAGTGTTACCTGCTGGAGAGAGTGTACGGTGGAGGAATAGGCTCTCAGAGAGAGGGCAAACTTCAACATGTTGA
>JAVQIZ010201299.1:0-5000 GCA_036023535.2 Galaxias brevipinnis
CTCTCTCTCTCTCTCTCTCTCTTCCTACCTTTTTTTACCTTTAGTTTCAGGGAGCCATTTGCACGGCTGTGCAGGCACTGGGCTCCTTTCTCTCTCTCTCTCTCTCTCTCTCTCTCTCTTGCTCTCTCTCTCTCTCTCTCTCTGTCTCTGTCTCCTCCAGAGTTAGAAGAATGATGGTTGGACAGTGGTATTGTGTGTCTTTGCTGCTATGGCCACCTGACAGAACTCCCTTACCGACAGTGAACGACACAGCAGATATCGCCACGACCACCACCGTTGTCCCGCGCGCGAGACAGAGCCGTTTGTAATGGTCACCACTGTATATAGGTACATTTGCTTCTCATTGTAGCCCCATGGATCTTTTGTTTTGGGTATGCCGTTTTAAGATTTAGGGGGGGGAAATTATCTTTTTATTTTTGTTTTATTTTTTTTTATTTTTTGGGTGTAATTGCTTTTCATTTGTATTTTACTGCTGAACTCTTACTACTTTGACCGCCAGCCAGCCAGTCGTTTTATTTTCATTATTTCTCCAGATTTTTCGTTGTATTTTATCATCACGTCACTCTTGGTAACATTTATAGCTGTAATAGACTCTATTCCTACTACTACTTGCATGTTTTAGCCCTGGGCCCCCCCTATGGTGCGCGAGGCTGATTCGGTGACGGAGTCCGAATCAGGTGTGAGGGGTGAAGTTTCACTAGCCCACCCTCTCGAGTTCATCCCTACGAAGGGGGGTTTGGCGTGTATGTCGCCCCCTGGAGGTTGTTTTGTGTATATAGACGGGGCTGTACCCGTCACTTTACCTCATCTTTAAAGGGGGATTCCAACGAGGTCCCCACTCGTTCCCTATGCTGCGTTCCACTCAAACCAGTATACTTCATAGGGTGCCAGGAGAGGGTCACTTTGGGACTCATCCTATGATCAGATTGTCCACTCACTGCTGTACAGTTCTACTTTCTCATTCCCATGGTCTTTGTATTATTTCTAAGCTGTGAAATACCTGTAATATAGATGTGTAAATGTTTTCACTTTGTCCCACTTTATTTTTTTTTCTTCTTCTTCTGGAGAGACTGGGAGAGGGGCTGGTGGGGGGGGGGGTTTGTTTGGGAACTGTGGACCGATCCTGGTTGGGTTCAGTTTGGTCCGGTTTCACCCCCTCTATTGTCTTTCCTATGCCTATGCCTGAAGTGCAGGATCTTTGTAAACTCGCCGCTAAATGCTTGCCGCTAAACCTCCAAAGCCAGAGAACACACAAGACTTTTCTTAAAACACTTTGACCAGAAATCTATTGCTTTTAAACATACCACTTTTATTATTATTTTTTTAAACTAAATTGATCTTGAATGTGAAAGACTTGTTTTTGTGACATATGGATGCACAACTGTTGCACCTGTGAAACGCAACGTTCTCCGTTTATCTTTGGTCTCGCTGGGGTCGAGCAACAAGCGGTCCTGCACCGATGTGGCAAGCTTTCAGAAAAGCTACAGGCACGGGTTCAAAGCGAGCCACCTGGGAATAGCTTGCTGGTGGATCTCGCTTCATTGATTTTATCTTTCTGCAAAGGGCATATTCTTTCTCTCTCCCTCTCTCTCACACACACTCCGTTGGGATATTCAGTCAGACCTCTCCATTAACTTTAAGCCGTTTCTTTGTACTGAGAGGTTTTTTAATTCAACACTGAACATGGTGTCCATGTCGCTACATAGCATTTAGCCATCATGACTGACCATATGAACTGAGGTTGTTGTCATGGATTGCCTTGATTTATTGCTTATCATTTCTCCCCGTTTATGTTGGACCTGTGGCGGTTCTTTGAGTCCCTCTACCCCACACACTCCCAACGCACACACACACACACACACCCTATGTAATTATCAAAATTATCAAAGCTACCAGCTCTCTTAAGAAAAATAACTTTCTCTCATTTGTATTTGCCACTGTATTTGTGTACTTTATGAACTGTAAATAAATCAAGTACTTGTATCTGTTTTTGTCATGGTTTTTAAGTTATTTTGTGCTATTAATCTTTTCAAATTGGACTGTTGCAAACAGGAAGGTTTTGGGTTTCCATTTTGTTTTGTAGTTCACCAGGTAATACACATATTGAAAGAGTAACTTCATCATATTGGCCAACAGATGGCGCTGTGGGATAAGCAGAACCAGCTTGTGTAAATTACTTCATAGCATGAAGTAAGTAGTTGTCTTCATAGCATGAAATGTTTAGTTTTGCATGGTTGCCATCTTTTTATATGCCTTTCTTTAGTCACACCGCGAATATTTTGGGGATTGTGTTCAGAAAATGAACTCATTGAGTGTGGCTATGAATTATAAATGTAATCTGCCATTGAATACTATCTTACTAATAGTAGGTTTCATTCAAATCTTTATCCCTTTAAGGTTCTGATGGAAAGAAAATATAACCCAAATTCTGCCAGGGTGTATGGCTGGTGTGTTCCCACAAAGCAATTGATGAAAAATGACTCCACAGTAAAATATATTTATTGAGTTGTGACCACAAGACGTCAAAAGCATCAAAAATATACATTGTAAAGCCAAAACCGCTTAAAGTCATATTTGTCTATGGCTCCAAACTAAATATATTAGTTTTACATTCATCAAACACCCAAACGAGGGTACCGAATAGATATTTCAAAAATAAATATGTGCACACACAAACAGAGCACACATAAAACCTCGAACACAGTGCGCGTGATGCATAGAGATCACAGAAATACAATACACATGAACTACAGTTGTGTAAATATTAAGTGCTAAGCAAACAGCTAGGGCATGGAAATGTCCCTCAAAGATTGCAGTGTGTCAACAGGGAGTTTTGACCTTAATAAATAGTAACTGGAGACGTGTATATGAGAGCATCAGTTAATGTGAGCAGGTCGCTTTTTGTACTCATAAATACCCATTATACAAATTGAAATAAGTATCTAGTAAGTAGATTTGCTCAGGCCGAACAAGTACCTTTTCATTTAAGAAAGAAGACTCATAAAAAGTCATATCCCAGAGCCATTAGCCAATGTGTGAATCGTATATTTATTCTACTGTGGTAGTACAGAAAGGCAAGACCAACTAATTGATCAGATGAAGCAAATACGGAGACACAGAAAGCAGTAAACAAAACAGAAATGGGTTTTGAAACTCTAGTCGAAGTTAACAGCTAAAGTGTTCTGTCAGACACTTCACTTTTGAAGAACACAACCTGCAGGTCTAGCTGCCATATACTGTGAAAAGTAATGCCCACAGCATCTCACCATTTAAATCTGCAAGGGCAGACAAACATCACTGTAGCGATTAAGTTTGGGACATCAAAGATGGCTGACTAACTAAAATGTTGTCACTGGCAACAAGATTAACAAGATTGGTTCTAATTTCTGTTGGCTTTGTCTGATCAGCAAAAAAATAAATAACACAGTAAATGCCACCATGACATTTGCATACAAGTCGTAGCATTTTATGTCAGAGAAATAAATACCATGTTTGCAAACAGAACAACAGATCAACATCTGAGGATATCAGAAACAATGCCTTTTTAAATAAATAGGCTACTGAATGGGCAAAGATCACTTCTGGCAATATCAGCATTCACTGGAAAACCAAACAGATATCAATACTGATAGAGACAAACATATACAGTGTTGAGTTTGGACTTAGTGGATAATACAATTACATTTAACAAAACCTAATGTAATTGTCTCTTTAGAGAAGTTAACATTGGAAACATTTGCCTTGAAGACAATACTTTGAAAGATGAATTTGGTCCCCTTAAAGAGTCTCCCCCCCCTTCAAACTAACAGTATGGACCATGACACCAACAGTCAGGTCCCCCTAATTTAAATGTGGTAGAACCCTAGGAGAGCTAGCACCAATATGGACGAGTACTGTGTTGAAATAGTAATACGATGACACCAAGTCATTTAAAGTTGTTTGTTCTTAATTCAATGTACAAGGTTGAAGAGGCAATGACAGACGGGAGTTCTCCTGGGGTGTGTGTGTGTGAGTGAGAGAGAGTGTGTGTGTTTGTCTTTGTGTAACAGTGTAGTAAATGGAAACCATTTCAAAACCCCCGTGTTCCGTTCGATGCGACCAGTGTCGAACGCTCTCGACACCTACACTGGGCAAAGACAGGGGGCCACTTCCTCTCCACCAAATTCCGGCGATGCTCCTCCTATATTTTCGTCAAATACATTTGTCAACAATTGGTTTTTCTAATTTATAAGATCGGCGCAATCCCAACCTCAAGTTTTGAAAGCCACCCAGATTATTATGATTGGTGGAAACGATGAAAAGGAAATGAGTCCTATGACTGTTGAACTATGACTATGAACTACACTTATCTCAAATGACACACACAGCTTCTTGGTCCAGGCTTTCAGGTCGCCATAGCACAGTAAGATCAAGCTTCCAGAGAACCTGGCTATGTGAGGCTACACAACAGCTAATACACGTAGGAGCAGCGCACTGCAGTGTCTTTCACTCTTCTCTCTTTCCCACTCTGTCCATCCATCCTTTCTCCCCATGCAAGCAGAGTGGATTGGCTCAAACAACTGTCCTTTTGGCAGTGCTCACTGCTGTCATGAATATACGTTTACTTTTAATTTCTCTCTTTCTTTCTTTCTTTCTTTCTTTCTTTCTTTCTTTCTTCACAGAGAGGTTTCTGAGTTAACCGCTCCGTTCTCCACTCCTTCTTTCACTATCTTCTCTCCGTTCACGCCGTTGCTCCCACCTTCTTCCTTCTTTTCCTTTAGCGTTTCTTCATCCAGGTCTTCCTCATGGTCCACAGAGTTAAGCCCCTCCTTCTCCGCAGCGGAGGCCGCCATCTCCAGCTTTGCCTCCGGCTCCGCAGGCTTTTTCTTTATGCAGAAGAAGTTGCCCAAGAAGATGACTACCGCAGCTAATACGACCTCACTTCCTGCCAGCAGGAAGACATACTTGTAGTTCTTGGTGGAGTCCAGCAGGCGACCTGAAAGAGGTAGGTGTGACACAGG
>JAVQIZ010201333.1:0-30298 GCA_036023535.2 Galaxias brevipinnis
ATTCTTCCCTCCCTCTCGGCCTCTATGTGTGTTTCATTCGTCAGAGCGAGGCTTTGTTGTGAATTTGTCACCGCAGAGGCCCCTGGTGAGGTAGTAGCCGTGCCCTTGGGCCTCTTAATAGCCTGGCTGTACGGCGGGGCTGTGGCAGGCATGGAAGTCTGTGTGCCGCAGCTTCAAACCTGAGGGAGAACGGATAACAAGACAGTAAAAGAGCAGGCTCCTGAAAAGCCTTTATCCTAATTGAGCCCACAAAAGGTAGAGAAGTAAATATATAAGCTAATTGGGCATATATGGACTTTTCAGAAAATCGTATGTGTTCAGAGCTGCAAATATAACTCTTAACAAGCTCCGGTATGCGAGGAGCTATGCCTATAATAAGATATCCATTCGGAGAGAACATTACCATGAAGCCGCGCTGTTTACTTGACTCCCACTTGGAGTTCAAGGCAAACATTTCATCACTGGCTCAATAGACCGTAGAGCTAAGTGACAATGCCAATTCAAGTATGGTGTAAGGAACAGCAGGTGAGGACTAGGCACAATGCACGTTTGTTAGTTCAAGGATGCCGTGCGGTACTGTGCGACGCTGCGGAGATTGGCTTGGCCCTGTGGAGCCTCCAACAAAAACCAGATTCTCTGGCAATACCTTCACTTCATCATGAGCACGACAGCTAAGAGAGGAAACTATAATAACAGCCATCTTGTGGGAGATAAGACGACCATTTTTTTACGTACTTAAAATTCCAGATAACTCGCACCAAACGCGCGTAGAGTATTTGTCTTTCACCGGGATGATTTGATAAAGTAAAGGGGAGATTGCAAGCAGGGGATACCTCGGAAGAGCTGGCAATATAACAAATAATTACTGCTGCTGGTTTCAAAAGGAAGAGAGACCCTGATAGTAGACTCTGAAAGGCAAACTAAATAATCCCTATCTTTAAGAATTCATAATCAACCTATCAGACTGTCCCGCTCCGTGTCAAAGTCCTTGCATACTGAAGAATTAACAGACCAGCTAAGCTGTCTGTCATACCAAAATCCTTTTCCTCGTAATATACCGTAGCCATGTTTGGCTGAAGACACCCCCACAGTCTCACACCATTATAGGAAGCATGCTACTCGTCCTTTTCGTCCGTCCTTGGGAGACACAGCGGCCCCACTGGAATGTTAGCCTGACGACGGCCACGATGACCACAGTGCACTTTCATTCCCTCATCACAAAGGTAACGGTGTTAGGCGCTGAAGGATGGCCGTAGAGGGAGAAGTAGCCCGCCCGTGATTGCCTGAGTGTGCACGTGTTCCTGTGGAGGTGCTTCCCTGCCTTGGCTAAGACATTTCCTTTGAGCTAAATATGCGTACGACTGTGATTTGGAAGATTCTGTGTCCAGGTAAATGTGTGCTGATGAGGGTAATTGCTGTGCAGAGGCCTAAAGGAAAAAGACCTGCTTTGTTCGCAGCAGGCCAGAAAAGACAGTAGATGTTAAAGGCAAGGTGAGTTCTGATTGCTCTAGGACACCTCTCACTCTGTCTCCTTCTCTCTCACTCTCTCTCTCTCTCTCTTTCTCTCCATCCACACTCTTTACTCAGGCAATGAGCCAGCTGTTCAATTCCCCTCAGCTGGACAACTTGACCTTCCTATGTACAAAGGCAAAGGCTGCTAACTGCTGAACCTGATTGGCGTGGTACACCTGCCTAACTAATTTATTGGGAACAAATTTGCGAGCAAATGCACCCGGCGACAAATATTTACCCTGGCAGGCGTGACTTCACAGAGTGAAGGTTAAATCTATTAGATAGAAGAGATACGCAGTGGCCCAACCTCCTCCTCTCCTCCTCCACTCTCGCTGTGTCTCTGCTCGGCCAGCGTTTCAGAACTCATCTTCATTCAATTGCGGGAAATGAATGCCACTTTGGTCCTGGTCGTCACCTAATAAACAGCATTAGATCAACACTAAACGAAGTGAAGTGCATAAAAGGTAAATAAATTAAGAGCTAACACAGTTCATTATGGAACTGAGACCAGGTAAAGTGCCCAGGACAGCCAGTTAGATTTGATGGGAAAATATCTACTGTCGTACACCCAACAAATGCACTAGTGCCAGAGCGAAAACCCCAGACTTTTCATGACAACACCCCAGCTCGGTTGCGCTGCATTACTGCCGGGGTGATTCAGTACGATTCAGTCATCACAGCTTAGTGAACTGGGGCTGGGGCTTTTAGAAGAAAATGGCAGCAATAAATGTGACAGGGGCGTTTTTATTTTTCACTTATTTTTTCTACCTATCCGCGATGACAACTGTGACAGAATTGGGCAGGTTCAACTAGCACTACCAGAAACCACTGCCATCGCCGCGGTGATGACAGTTTGGAAATGTCACGGCAAGCCGCGTGTCACTAAGCAAGGTGTGTTCTGTGCATCCCGGCTGTCACATCAAAACACAGCATGGCTGGGTGGCCAGAGGGTCAATGAGGGCCTGAGGGAGAAGCTCGACACCCCGCTGAGTGAAAACACAGTCTGTTCAAGTACAGAGAGAACACGGTAAGCAGCGAGATGGCTCCAAGGGCTGTTGCACTCCACGTGCTGCCAAGGTGTACTCCAGATATGGCACCTTAAACAAAAGACTGGTGACGCTATTAAATCCAAGTAGATATGACAAATGACTGGGATTGACAATATCTTGACAATATCAGGATTGACTGAAACAGATCTTAATATGAACTCAACCAGTCTGTCAGGTTTATGCATTCTTTAGGATCTTCCATAGCGCCAATCTCCGTGATATGTATATATATATATATAGATCCTTCACAGACGCTGCTCTTAGTCATCTTCTGTTTTACTGTAGATTACCCAGCAGGCATTAGCCCTCCTATACTCGCTTTCACACCTAGCCCGAATCCAAAGAGAAGTGAAAGGGAGATAAGCTGTAGCATGCGCCACGGTGAGTCACAGGCTTACTCCCAGGTTGATGGCGGAGAATATGACAGCCATTTACATCACACAGACAAAAGTGGTGCCATTTTGTAAGTCAGATAGATCATCCTTGCTTTACTTTTTTCCTTCCTTGCTCCTAAAACTAGCACACTGTACATCCATTCCGAGTCGGAGACGGAAATAATCTTTCTTGATTTCTCCAACAATGACAACTCATCTCCGTGGTAATGACTCATCACCGGCCATTAGGCAGCTGTGATATTGCAATCAGGAAAATGACACCCCTTTTCACGGCATTCTACAGCACTGGTCCAGATGTCAATCGACCAAAAACACGGAGAGGTGTTCCCCGCCTCACAAAAAAAAGAAAAGAAAAAGAAAAGGGAGAGTAAAGTTCGACTGTATTTAGTTTCTCTCACCAAGACCCACTCACACCGCGAGGTCAGACCATGAGCTGCACCTCACAGAAGATAATAGAACACTGTGTGCTGGCAACATTCTACCAAGACGTGGAGAACAGTATTACTATGCTTTGTCTGTGGTCACGGCCCCCACCTGATTCCCCTGAGAATATTGAGTCAAGACTGCGTGGCTTCCGTTGAAAAAAACAGCGTTTGTGAGGAATCGAGTGCCTTGTTTGTCGTTAAGGGATGCAATAAATCAAGCACAGCGTCAAAAGCGTAATTAGCAGAAGGGATCACGAAGGATGGGAAAAAAACAATGGCGCGTTATGGCTTCTCTGTGGAAAGGGCTGCTTCAACAAAATGAGTGTACTCAGTGAAATAGTTCAGGGACCCTGAGCCATAACGTCTATATGCACAGGTGGAGATTAATCTTATTAGTGTATGCATAGATGTGCAGGGTCCTGTATGACTATAGTGTCGGAAAGAAAGAAAGACACATTTCTAGAGTCAACCGAGAGCGTGGATTACTGCCGTTGCATGGTAACTTTGTGCACCGGCCTTTCCCCAGTGGAAACATGTCACAAGGTTAAAATACCATCAAATACCATGACAATTCTAAGTGGCAGCTGCCTATAGGAGATGACTATACACATCTATACAGAAGTTATAATACAAATATTACTACAAATAAATAATGACATGACAATAAAATACAAAGTCATTCCATGTCAATGTACATAAGATTGCTTATATACTTGCTTACATATATTGCTTACATTTCTTATGGCCCTTTCTCATACAGCACAGACATATCTAGGTATGCAACCGACTGGCAAAGCTCTTTTCACATCTTACTATTCCATCGCACTGTTGGAAAGCTCCGCCACAATCGTACGCTGATCACGGCGGAGCGCGCCATCGCCACGGCAGCGTTGCCGCTGAGCCCCACCCCCCCTTACCCCCACCGTCACCTTTGGATACTCGTTTCTCGCTATCGCACTGATCTGACTCTGCCTCTGTTCGTCGGCCCGCCCGAGGTCGTCTTTATCACCTCTAGCCGCCCTCATCAGCGGGTCTTCACAGCTGTCCACTCCTCAGTGATGTTGCTGTTATCTGCTGCCCAGTCAGCAGCCTCCTGTGATCAGCACACACACACACACACATATTAGAGATGGGAAACGAGGTGAGCAAGAGGGAGAATAAGTGAGAGGTAGAGGTGGGAAGAGAGAATGGAGAGATAGGTCGAGATGGTCCGAGAGTAGAAGCAGAAAAAGAGACGAAATAGAGGTGAAAAGGGGAAAGAAATGGGTAGAAAGAAAAAGAGAGAGAGACAGAGAGACTTAGAGAGAGAGAGAGAGAGAGAGAGAGAGAGAGAGAGAGAGAGCTGCAGAGGAAGGATGGGTAGAATCAACACATCCCATGTGGTTGCCAGCGTGACGGCATCTAAAAGTAATTTTGTACTTCAACAGAGCCATTATGGACAGCGGTGAAAGACGTTGGGGGGCTGAATGGAGAGGGGCGTGGACACTTTGCGTTCTGAAGCGTGCTCGCGGCTTACCTCTGCCATTCTCCACAGATTTCATCGGACAACCCTGATTGTCAGGAACTATCGACATGTTAGCCTCAGGCCTGAGCCATAGGACCTGAAGTCTACCAGTGGATATAGCCGCGCTATTAATAATTGACGTGGCCACACACCACTTCACAACAAAATCAATAAGCAGTACTTGCCACAGGGGTAAATGTCTATGGACGTCAATCTAGATACATATATTAATAGTTATAGAGATGGTTCTTACGCTTTGTGTTGCGTAGTAGAACGCAAACGTATCTAGGCAACCAACGGTCAATCTTTTTTTACGAGGTCGGTAGGTTGCAATTGAACAATTTGGGCCTTAACGATCCACCATACTTGCTCATCTTGACAACTCTTAAAACACAGAGCTCAGAAAATCCACAGCCATTAGTGCCACAGAGAGAAAAGGCACTTGTCATCTCAACCATTATCAAATAAATATTTGATAGGAGCATAAAAGGTCTCCCTTGTAATTCTGCCTTTGCTATGCATACAAACTGGAGAATTAGGTGTTGGCACAGTGGCACACCATAGTGGGTCAAGATCCACATAAAACCTTTAAATGCCTGTTGGTCCATTAAATATTAACACTGTTATTGCCCTTGCAATCTGCCTTGATTGTTGCCTTCTAGTTGAAGTAAGTGGTCATAAGAGAGGCTAAGAATATAACAAAGTTGTTGTTTTTTACATTGGCTCTCTAAACTATTTGTATACATATAGTACAGTATTGTCTGGTAAGCCTATACCAATAGGCACTTCCATGCCGTTACAAACACGTACGTACCGAAATGCCTGAGATAAAGAGAGATTGTGATGCCTTGGGAGGGCTTTCACACCTACACTGTTTGTCAGTTTAATCAAACCATGGTGCGTTTACTCCGTTAGTCTGGTACATTTGGTTAGGCGTGAACATGCATTCAAACTATTGTGCGAACCAAACAATCAAACTGTGATTTGCCTAGGAAAGGCGGTCATTGCATTTAATACCTCTATTATTCATGCAATACTTGTTAGGGCCATTTAACTGAAATTCTCCGGTGGATATACAGAAAACTCAAGGGTCACCATCTGGTTGGTAGTCAATGTCTCCACAGTACCACAGTAAATAACAATATATACCAAAAACTAAATTACAAGAGAATGTAAAGATCAATCTGTATATTGTATCTAGCAGTTTTTTCTCTATTTGTTTTTTGTAGTGTCCCTCCCATATAGAACTGTTTTAGGTTTGAGATACGTTGGCATAAGACAACTCAGTATCAAGCCTTTTAGCCCAAAGAGCAGTCTGACAGACAAGCTATAGATCAAGTTAAATGCACTTCCCACCTATCCTTTGATAGGCACTGCTTACAACCGCATTGCTTCTTATAACATACTTCACAAAATATGTTGAAAACAAGTCTGTCATATAAAGTGGGGTTATATAAAGTTAACATCATCTGGTTGGAAAATATAACTAAGTCGGCTCTACCAGGGTCATGAAAAGCAGTTCTCTACAGGCCTCAGACAGCTTATCGATCAGTTTGGGCAGAGATCTAGCCTCGAGGTTTGACTAACGTGTCTGGTGCAAAACATAAACTAGGAAAAAGTTCAAGTAAGTTACAAATAAAACCATTTCAAGCCAAGCCTTGAGGTTAGACAACTGTAATATTGCAAGCATTATTTGTAGCAGATGAAATTCCTGTCTGAACTTTCGATGTCAATCGAGAAAAAGGTGAAATCCAGTTTACTACGTCAAACGCAGACCGTGGGAAAGAACAGCCAGTCAGTGGTGCTACATTAATGACTTTGCAAATGCAGCGTCAAGCTTCAACGAGGGATGAGGGTACCATGACATTGTTAGGAGGCAGGGGGTTTCAGGCATTTCAAGAGAAGACTGTAAAATACCAAAATTAAGAGAAAAAGAAGAGAACTAGGACGAGTGAGGCGGATCCACGAGGAGAGACGCCTAAAGGGGCTGGCAGGGAATTGATTGAGCTGGGAGAGGCCGAAACATCCATTAAGAAAACGAGAGCAAGAACATATTTAGAGCATATACAGTACATACAGTGTATATATACCGTGTATATTTATTCATTTATTTATTTATCAGTGAAATGTGTGGTTTGAAGCTTAAATGTTTGATTTATCAAGTTGACGTCAAAGGAAAACCACTTGTACTTGAGATTGAACTCAATACAATTGGAGCAGCTGTTCCGTATTTCCTACACAAACATGCGAGTGGAGTGCACAGCAGATTGAGGAGTGAGACACAGTAAAATACCCACTTAACCTTGAAGAAGGTCAACCACAGATGGAAGTCACCTGCTGCACAATGGGAGAAGATTTAAACAAGGTTGACACATCCCAAAGCCTCGGGTATTCTTTTTATAATGACAGACTTGCAAAAAATTCTAAATTGATCAAGTCGCACTTCATTTCGAATAGATTGCCAACACGAACCCATGCCGACTGACACATCACAGAGGGGGGGCCATGGAGGATATGGTGATGCGCACAGCGGATCAAAGGGGAGTTAAAAGGTCAGCCGAGAGAGGGAAAAAGAGTTTAGCCTAGCCGTGATGAGAGAGTGACAGGCACTGGAATTGAAGGGAGAGCATCCTGGTGGAAAAAGGAATATTGATGCAGGTACTGTAGGAGGGAAAGGAAGGGCGGGGGGGAAGGTGCTCCGAGAGATGGGATGTGCTCTCTAGTGTGAAACCCCCCCCCACCCCCCCCCACCCCACACCCCCACCCCTCCCCGCACTCACACTCCGCCAGGCAGCACAAATGGCCGAGATTTGTATGCTGCACTCGCCATCGTGAGAAGGCAGTGTGTGTCATCTCTAGCCTTTTAAGTCTCAGCGTAACGGGGAATGCAGTATTGACTGGGCCCCACGGCTGCCGCTGCTTTTCTCTGCCCTGCCCCGCTGCTGTAGTCATGATGCCATGGGGGGTCCGGGGGGGAGGGGGGGGGGTTTGCATTAGGTTATATCATCCCCTGGGGTAACCTTTAAAGTCTGGGTAACAGCAAGCCTTTGCTCTCCTCTGACGATTGGAAAGGTCACGGATCAGAGGCGGCGCGTCGAGGCGGCGCAGACTGTCAGTGCATAGCGCCAGACGAGATAATCAGTCTCTCAAAAGAATCGCCGGCCCAAAAAATAACAGGGGAGTTCAACTTCTATTATGAATACTTCCACCATAGCGCAAACCAAACAAAACAAAGATATAGTTTTACAATGACCTTTTTTTTTTTTAACAGCGATTTAATCGGCTCTGTCACAGTTGACATGAGGACGGCGTTCCGTGACGTTCCACTCACCCTCCAGAACTTCCTGGCCGACTCCACCCGGGACGGCTTCCCAGTACGGTGTCCGAGCACAGTTCCATGGTCAAACAGCATCTCGTGGTCACCGCTTTCCTTTTCGCTTGGCTAGCTCCGCTAGGGTCTGCTGGCCGGCTATCTCCTCTAGCTCTGTCGCGCCGTCTAACTCCTGCTCCGGGTATCTAGTGTGTGTGTGTGAGTGTGTGTGCGTGTGTGTGCGTGTGTGGGGTGCGCCAAAGCCGCCAGTTTTTGGCAGCATTAGGCTCCGCAACGTAACGAAGCCCACCGGAGGAGCACTTTGAGGGGCAGCGAGTGGCCCCACCCAACCCATTAGCCCCAGAATAATCCCATCAAACCCAGGGAAAACAAAACAGCCCTCCGTCTCATCGTCTCCCCACGCACCTCATGTTACCAGGTCTTAATGGAGAGGAGAGGCTCCTAATGTCTCAGCTCAGTTTTCCCTTTTCATCTCATTTTGTACAGGCATGGTTAGGTATGCAAGGTCCTCCGACGCTTGGAAAACCGTAACCCCAATCTTATTGAATGTCTAACTTTGGACTGTAGCCTGCGTAATTGCCAGCATCAGGGTAACGACCTCGGCGGGATAATGATTCAATGAGAGGTAATGAGGTTGTGGGTTCATGGGAAAAGTAGTTCTAGGAACTTAATCCAGAAAGCTTCTATGTAATTATATGCCTCTAGCCACCTGTGACACAACACTGAGCGAACAATCACTAGAGGTGTCTTTATGAAGCCATTAAAGTTATGGGTTGGCAAGCTTTGCTGATGTAGTAGGGCTGGATGTTAAATCAAACATTGGTTCACATCTGGCATCAGTACATTAATATGTTTTTGAAAAGAAAACACAGGCGTCGCACACAAGCACCTATCAAGACAATGCACTTTCCTATTTCGTCTTTGTCCATGGAGACTGGTTCGTCTCAGAGACATTCACGTAACTAATTACTCTGAGACTAATGTAAACTAGTGTCGTTTTTAACCTTGTGGTTTAGCCCTGAATCTCAGCGCACCCTACCTAGGGGGTTACGTTGCTCCACTGTCCTGCCTTTAATCTCCAAGCTGTCAACAGTTTCCAGCACACTTCTAGGCCTTCTCTTCGCGCGCTGTCTCCAATGCCTCAGCAGGATCCCAGAGAGAACCCGGGGCAGGGGGTTAAGTGACTGGTGAAAGTGATTGTGAAAAGTGCCATAACTGGCCACTTGGGAGATACTGCACGCCAGTTCATCATAAGGAAAAAATCACTCACCCTCTCTTTGGGAGGCCATGTTAGAATGGACGCCTACGCAGGTCAACAAATGGAAGAGTGGCTACATACGGTAAATGCACGCAAATAAAGTGCATGCCTTCGCCCTATATATCACATTATTTCTCTCTGCATCACTCCACGGTTCAAAATGTCTGCTTTTCATTGTGCTGACACTAGCCTACTTTAATAACTTGAGTGCTGCCAATGCAGATAGAATAGCAACACAGAATTCTACTTGCCACTACACGTGGGCTGTTATCTAGTCCTGTTTTTAACACGCATATATATTTGTAAGAGTTTCGTTATGAAATAGCCATCTCATTAAAGACTTTGCCTGAAGTGTGCCTTGGACCTTCTTTCTTTTTTGAACTTTTATATCCCCTACCAATGAGCACCTTCATCACATTTATTGAACTTCTGAGCACTCCACAGACTTTTTACAGAATTCTAGGTGTATGAAAGGCTACAGTCTGATCCCCCATTTAAAAAGGCTTAGCTCAATATAAAAACGGCACCAGGCCATCCATACGGCTACAGCGAGACAAGCATAGGAAGGATTAGCTTGGTTTATTATTAAACAGTCAATTGCTACTGTTGCCTACCCAACCAAGCCCAGTGAAGAAGGAAAAAAACTAATCAAGTCCATTATCCATCCATTAGCTATACCGCCTATCCTATGCAGGGTCGCGGGGGGCTGGAGCCTATCCCAGCCGACACAGGGCGAGAGGCGGGGTATTTATTTCATATAAACATATTGACTTGAATAAGTATATGCTTATGCTGTGAAGTGACTTTGGGTGTTAGAAAAGCACTATATAAATAAAATGAATTATTATTATTATTATTATTATTATTATTATTATTATTATTATTATTATTATTATTATTATTATTATTAATAATAATAATAATAATAATAATAATAATAATAATAATTAAGTATGGTGGTATGAATAAAGGCATTAATGCTAATGCATAAAACTCAATGTAAAAAATGGTACCACATGCAGTGAACAAGAGATTATATTCTTTGACATGATATCCTACATAACATGTAAGATACAGTCTCTGTGGTCAGATGTGGGCAGTCCTGTAAAACATCAGAGCAGAGCACTGGAAGCAGCTGTCGCCCAAAGCATGTGTTCCGACCAGCAGCCCTGACTCTAACCCCTAGCCCCTTGAAATGGCCCGCTAATGGACCTGATGGAGCCGAAGACAAACCACAGGAGGCAGGTGACAGGAGAGGAGGATACCTGTCTATCAGAGAGATAGAGAGGGAGAGAGGTGAAAGAGAGGGGGGCTCGAATAGGGTGGCAGGGAATAAGAAGGAGGAGAGGCGGAGGGATAGGGGGACAGAGAGAAGGAGAGAGTAAGATAGGGATGTAAGAAAAGAGAGGGGGGGGCGCGAGAAGAGTGGCAAAGGGAGGGAAGTGACAAAGTGCGAAAAGAGAGAGAGGAAGAGGAAGAGACACAGAAGGGGAAGAGCGACAGAAACCGAGAGGGGATATGAATGGCCGGGTGTGGCGAGAAAAGTGATCCTCGTTGAGTCCACTGGACAGTTGTGAGAAATGGCCCCGGTGAACAGCGAGCACTGAAGGCATCTAGGAGCGGGATTGTGGGGAGGGATAGGGTGTATTTACCCTGCCACAGAGATAGACAGATAGACAGGCAGTGCACTGATACATGTGGGATAGTAACAGCCCAGCAGGCACACTGGGTGCTGGGAGAGTGTCATTAAGACGCACTTATTTATTCTTCTGTCAGCTCGGAGGTGACTGGGGGACTGCATTCACGTGGCAACACTCTGAGGGAAAAGTGGGGCGGCTGCAGGGTGCAGTGAGCTTCATTTTGGCGCATGGGGTGTGTGTTCCTTGCCTATGTGTGGTGTCTGTGTGTGTGTGTGTGTGTGGGTGTGTGTTTGTGTTTATACGTGTGTTACGGTGTGTGCGCATCAATGGTGCTGACATAAGCCAAAGTGCCCATTACCGGAAAGGTACCAGTGTAATGATTTGGCAAACAGCAGCATGGAAGTGTGAAAGGGAAAACAGCCATTTACGGAGCACCGCCAGCAAGAAGTGTCCGAGGACACAACCATTCCTATCCAGCAGAGAGGATGGCAATGCTGCTAATGCATTTTTGAACAGTAGGCAACCAACTGTCACTTCGGTATCTGAAGAAATTAGTTAAAGCACTGATAGTTGAATACATTGGGAGTGGAATATCTAAATGTATCATTTATCTTTGTTCCATATCCAAGCAATGCTATCCTAGCTATGCATTCGATCTCAGACTGAGGTTGACTTCACAACTGAAACCCGGTTACCAAGAACCTAACATGGTTTTGTTCATGAAAATACTGCCGCTTATCTCGCTCTGGTTGATTCTCCATAGTACAGCTGATTCAGTTTCTGACACTTTGAACAGGTAGACTGTGCCTCATGGCCATTTAAGATTAATAGATATGTTCATGTTTGCTCTCTTTAGGTGGCATTACTCAAAAACCATGCGTATTAAGAGTAGCGCCCAAAAATATATTGGCTCTGAGAAAAATTCAATTTTCTCTTTTGTCCTGTCAGTTTATTTCTTACAGTAATTTAGAGTGGGAGGCATGTTTACAGCGTGCGCGGACATGGACTAAAACCCGATCCATAATGGTCGGCGTGAAAGCGGAAAACAATGAAAACGAATGAAAAACTGTCTCCTGACAGAAGCCGTAATAGGACTTACATTATGGGCCCTTTGGCTGCTCACGTTTGTGTTTGTTCTCGTGTTTGAAGGGGAAAACAGGGGATATGTTTTTACACCTAAACATCCCGGGGGAAAGAAAGCAAGCAGCGAAGCGGCCCTGTAATAAAGGCTACGACCAAGCTGGTAAACACAGACAGCAATGAGAGAAACAAATCAATCTGAAATAACACCTCTATCTGTGACTGAGGCTGTTGGAAAAATGTTCTCATCGTAGCCTACTGATTCAAAGGTGTGTGCGTGTGTGCGTGTGTGTGCGTGTGTGTGGTGTGTGTTTTTGTGTCTGGGCAGAGTGTCTTTCTTCAGGGGTTGTATATGTATGTCAGGCCTTCTGAGTAAACTCGAATCGTGCTTTCCCGTATCATCAATACCAACATCAAAGCATGAGTCATTCAGCCAGGGAATATGTCAACAAAGAGAAGCCTGATAAAACCAGCCTCGCATCACCTTGGTGACTGGCTGGCTGGCTGGCTGGCTGGCTGGCTGGCTGGCTGGCACAGGCTGCTTCAACAGAGGAGCTCTCGTTGGAAGCTGTCTGGATCAGCAGAAGTCAAGAGACTTGTAGCGGGTGACCTGAGCCAGGGTCTTTGGGCAGAAACAAGGGCGCTGCGGTAATGTTCCGCTTCAACGAGCTACGCACCACTCTCCATGACACCGGGGTCAAAACGTGGAGCAGAAGAAAGGAGAGCAAAGGAAACAGGCGGAAGGAAGGGTGGAACGGAGGGAAAATGTTGGGGGCGGAGGGGATGGCGAGGGATGTTCTTTGCAGTGAGGTCGTGGACGGGTCACTGGAGGACGGGAGAGAATGTTCCCCCGCCGTTGAGCGTGGTCAAAACGCACATTCAGTCCGAACCATGGATTCCATAATTCCATGAAAGACGGCCAAGACCAGATCTGAAAATGCGTTCATGAATAGAAGCGAAATTGTTCCAGAAACCCCCGAGTTCTGGCATTCTGAGCGTGGCACGTGAGCGCCTATTATACAGGGCGAGCTGGTAGAGCATGACTTCCATGACATGGGGGATGTTTACGAAACGCAAATGGTGGAAGTGTAATTACCTATGAGTGAAATGAGCCATAACCAGGTGCTTCAGGTAAAAAGAGACCCAGACCTCGAGTAACATTCTCTGGGTTGTTTTAGCTCCTTCTTGAGCACTCTCTGGGGGTCATTAAGACAAAGAAAAAGCTAATCTAAAACTTCTGCAGCAAATTAGGAGGGGAAGGGGCGTCTAATTGGAAATTTAGCCGTGTAATTAGTCCTGTGTCTTGATTAGTCAACAACAGACAGGAGAGTCTGGGAGCAATAATTACTTCTAAAAAGAGGAAGAAAAAAAAAAAGTCTGAGATGGATGGATCCAAGGTGACGTTTACGAGACATTTAAATGCCATTATCATTGTTCATTACACCATTAAACAAAAAAAAGACTTATGCAAAGGGAGAAAGACAAATATGAAGATATTAAACCGAGAGGAGACAGCTCAGCAGTCCTTAGAGGAAATATCACTCTTCAAAGAAGGCAACAGATCATTGGGATGCAAAAGATGAGCTGAGCGGGGGAGAAGAAGAAAATGGCACCAGGAAACGGGAAGGGCCAATTAGGTGTGCGGAGTGGTGCGGCGGGTGAATCTGGCACGTTTCGCCCGTGTGGAAGGAGACAAGAGAGCTGACGCCAGATCTTAGGTCCTCACCCAATTACTGGAACGGGTCCTTTGGAGTGCCATGCACAGGAAAAGAATGTCTCGATGTGGGTAGAATATGATGATGTGCGTGTGTTTTGCAATCGCTACAAATGTGAGGAAGAGTGAGATGTAATAAGGAGAGAGAGAAAGAGAGAGAGAGAGAGAGTGTGTGTGTGTGTGTATCTGACCACATAGGAGCAGTATTATTCTATATTAATTGTATAAGGTCCGACAGTGAGATGAATGATATGAACCTGACACACACACACACACACACATAGCTTCAGCAGGCCTCCATCTCAGCAACACGGGCGCTTCACGTAGCTCTCGTTTTCCAAACAGAACCGTCCTGATTCCCCAAACTCAAGAGACGGAGTCCCCGTCTGTTCCTCCTCTTGAAGCCTTAACTGACAGAAAGTCCCTAGCATGCTTCTATTTAGACGTGCCCGACAAAAAAAGAAAAAGAAAGAAAAAAAAGAGAGGTCAGAGCCTACTGAGAAAATGGCCGGCCGACACGGCGAGTGGCTCCAGCGTCGCAGTGCACAGCTGACACAGCGAGTCAACCCCAGAGAAAAGGACGTCTGAGTCTGACTAGTTCTGACAACGGCGAGGTGCTGGGCCGGACCGGAGCTTGTCCTCTGCCATTGTTGTCCCAAGTCATCTAAAAATACTAAAGTGGGGGACAAAAAGAGGAAGCGTTGTCCTTGCTAACAAAGGAGAAGCTCTTTTTTTCTTTTGCTTTTTTTTCCGGGTGAAGCAGGTACTTGACAAATGTGGATCTGCCACTACTGCCTGGCGGGCTCCCTGTGGGGAAGCATGCCCTCTGTGGTCTGGCCCATGGAACCGTGGCCAAGGGTCATCGAGCTCTCCGTCAACCAGCGGCTAATGGCGGCTCCCCCTCTGTGTGCGTCCGGCTCTCAACATCATTGCGAGTCTCTGCGACTCTCGTCTGATCATTTATTTCTCCGGGCAATTCTTTTTACAAAACACGTCTTTATCAATTTCTTCTCTGAGTTTTCCACACCTTTACAACTGCACAACCCATGCTGATCCTTCCCCTCCTGGTGCGTTCACCTGGTTTACCTGCAGGCTACACCACCCTCGAGATCCTTTCGGCTCTGCAGCAGCCCAAACACGCTAAGAAGAAAGCTGCTTTACCCTGGGCCCTGAGCAACGCAGCCTCTGGTGGCCAAACGGGCACACTACAACATGACATCAAACACCCAGCTACAGCATACGTATACTGTATGGGGCCACCCTCACTCTAGGGATAAGCACACGTGGTACCTGTGATAAATATTGATGTGCTGTACTCACAAACAGTTCGGCATTATCGTGGGAAACGTTACAGGACTAAAAATATCCCACTGAGATGCTTGCGGAAGACACTCCGGCTTCCGAGTTGAAAGAGCGGGAGATGAAAGAAGACTCACGGCAAACTAGATGTAGGAGACCACTGTGTCGGGAATACAGTGTGCACACCTAATATAAACCTCGAATCCAAATCTCGTCCCCGCACACCGCGGGGACATCTGAAGTCCAACTAACAGAGAGCCTAATCTACGACAGCTACATTCAGGAGGCGTGTCAGATGGAGAGACGCACACATCTGTCGCTCACTGATAAAACACTGCTACTATGAGTAAACGTACACAACGCAAAACCTTCCACAGCCTCCTGCCGTAATCCCGAGTCGCTGTTTTTGCAGTACAGTTTGAAATGGGTCACTGGTCAAAGGATGCGCTCGGAAAACCATTTTTTTCTTTTTTTAAAGTTTGCTGCGACTGTGGGTTCCTTTGATGTCTGATGGTGTGAGACTTCACACGGGCGCAACGTGAAATGCAGACTTGCGTTGCCCCACTGGTGTGCATGTTAAAATGTTTAGCTCTCTGGCTCTCCTGGGCTCCCTTCCTATCCAAGGAACACCTCCTGGGCTCATAAATAATGACTAAATCAGCACTCCAGTCCCCTGACCCGTGAAAGTAAAGCGCGCCGCATCTCTCACAGTCTGTTTGCATTGCGTTAGTGTGTGTGTATATCTGCGTGTGTACGTGTGTGTGTGTGTTGGTGTGTGTATGTGTGTGAGAGTGTCAGAAAGATGGATGGTGAACAAGGCTGGTCCAATAGGAGAGCTCACTTTAGGCCTAGTAGAAGAGAGCTTCATTTCCCCACCTCTTCTTGTGGTGACTCACCACACACACACACACACACACACACACACACACACACACACACAGAGATGCGCGCACACCCCCTCCAAATTCATTCTCATCCATGGTGGAAATGGCTCGTGAAGAGACCCGGATATGAATTCATTTTATGCAGAGATGAAGTTATTAATGCCCTCCATCTGTTATCGTCAGCGAGCTGCCAGAGAGGCACACCAAATGAAATAGAAGGAATGCAGCAGCACAACAAGCTGGAGAGCTCAGGAGACGTCGACAACAGCCAAGGACAAGACGGTACTTCTCTCCAGGACAGCCTGTCTGGGATTAAGTATAGGCCTCCTAGCATTTAGGAGATCTTTACTAATCTGTCTCCACAAGGTACATTGACTGTACGAGACTGATATAAGGAAGGGGGGGGGCAAAGACAGACAGACAGACGGACAGAGGGAGAAGATGGAGGGAAATATGGGGAGATAGTGAGAGAGAGAGAGAGAGAGAGAGAGAGCGAGAGAAAGAGAGCGAGAGAGAACACGAGAGGCAGGCAGAGAGGCAGAGAGAGGGGTGTCAGAGATAGAAAAGGAGAACACACCGTTCAGGGAGACATGCATCCAGGCCATGAAGCCATCAGTGCTCTGTCCTGGTGGCCTGCTGAGATCTACCCTGGCTACATAGAGAAGGCTGGGGAGTGTTGTTTGCCTTCTAGAGGCCATTGCTTAGTGAGAAAAATAGAGTTGGCCCCAGTGTGTATGTTCAGTCTCCTAAACATACTTCAAGACAGCAGTTCTGCTTTGGTTTAAAAGGGAAAGCCGAGAACCTCAACGAAGCGTACAGTAATAATATCCGCCAAAGTTTCAGTTTCATGTACACATCTGAGGCATCGAGCATTCCAACATCAAATGGCTTTGGAACAATCTATCACGCATTCCCATGTGCCTAAACTCCTTCAGCAATACATTATAGATATCATATAGATTGCTGCAGGCACTTCGTTCCGGTGCTTATCATAAGGAAGTTAGAAGTGAGGCCCTTAAGTGGCGATGCGAGGGCTACGGTGATTTTGCTTTAGCGGCAGAAAGATCCCTTTGGAACGTCGCGATCCTAAATAATCCATAGACGACGTGCACGTCACATCCTAATCCATAATGAAGGACCAGGGAGAACAGCACGTGCCCTTAAGACGAACATCATAAGAAGCATTTACAGTGAGGATCTGTATGGTGAGCAGCTCTGTCTCAGAATATACCACGTGGTCAAAAGCTCCCTGTGTTGTTGGTACATACCGGTTTGGCGTTTTTCAAAGTGTGTGTGTGTGTGTGCGTGTGTGTGCGTGTGTGTGCGTGTGTGTGTGTGTGTTGACATTGTGGAGGCGTTGGTGTGAGATGAGAAACCAGGGGGAGGTGTTGCTTGTCTGACGGAGACTTCTCATCACGCGGAGCAGCCCGTCCCTGGAGTTGGCAGACTTCACGCCAGGGCGGCCGTGCCGGCTTCCCCTCAATCCCCCACCGTGTCACGGTTACAATAGATTCTGGAGGGATCGTCCTCAAAAGCACACTCAATGTGAAGACAAATAAATACATAGAGTATACATATACAGCAAACAAATGCAAACACATGGCAAAAAGAACGCCACCACACACCTGCTCACCGCACACAAGTACACACACACCCACAAACACACAAACGCACACACACACAAGCAGATGCCTCATTAGGCCCGGAGCTTTCCCAGAATCCTGTGCACAGCCTGATGATGATGACTCTATTCTTCCTGCTGTCGAGTCATCCTATCAGTATGGCCGGTTAAACTGAGCGACATTAGCTAAACACTCCCAGTTAGCCTGCAGTCAGCGTTTCTCTTAAACATGCAAGGTGTTCATATGCTATGTACGTATAATCCAAAAGAGTTCTGAAATGAAAAATCATTAGATTATTCCATTGTAATATATACATTTTATGAAGGACGTCGAGATATACTTTAAATGTGTATTATAATACACTACTCTGAAAAATAGATTCCTGAATTCGAGAGGTATTTTCAAGCATAGCGGCCCACAGAGGAAAAGGAATGAGAAATAGTTTTCCATTTCACAGTAATTTGCCTTTAGCATAATGTAATACTTTGTCTACCTCATATCAACTGTGCGGTGCGTAGCTCGCCGAGAAAATAAGCCCATAACTGCTGCCGCAGTAGAAATATAATATAAAGGCACATCGTAATGTATATTCATTGCGTTCAGTCTCAGTTCTGGTTTTAATGGGGCATTCCGGGGGCTTGGGATGCTCATAATCCCTAAACTGTGCTTTCATGTATGTGTGTGTGTGTGTGTGTGTGTGTGTGTGTGTGTGTGTGAGGCGAGGGGGCGATTGAGCAGATTATTTTCTGTCGATCCTTCAGAGTCGATTCATCCCAATTTCAGCCCCCACAAAAAAACACACAGAGACAAACGATAGTCGGGTAAAGTTTAAAATATGAACGTGTTAAAAAAAAGACTACAGGGGAGAAACACACCGAGCCCCTCCTTTTCCCTGTTAAAGTAAAGTAGTAAAGTAAACTTGGCCCTTGTGGAAACCAACCAATCTCCTGGGTCTCGTTAGGAACCTGCTGATGGTGCCAGACAGCAGCAGCAGGCCAAACAGAGATATTCTCCCCCTAATGGACTCTGTGGAGGAATTGCAAACTTAGCCACAGGGGCACAACTCCATTCAGCCTCATCAGACAGGAGGCCTGGTGGATTCCCTAATGGTGGATGATTCCGCTTTTTAAATGGCAGTCAACACGAAAATATTCACGTGAGGACCCCAGTGCCGGTTGTTCTAACTGTTGCTGCCGAAGTGAAGACTCCCATGTGGCAAACAGGATAGCATCAAAGTCATTCTATAAGTTTAGCCACAATACCTAACTCCCAAAATCCATTCCTTAAGAGCATTCTGTACTCAGTGAATGAATCACTTTTTGTGCATACATTTCTACAGTTGAAACACAAAGAAATGCCTTAATTCAACCGTGGGATGTTTCAATGAGTCAGAAAGGCTAATGAAGTGACTACAATAGCGGCTGTAGCTCATACTAAACTAGCATCACAGAATAGAAATGATAACGGAATAATCACAAAGATTGCAGATAAAACAGAAACACTGTTCTTTGGGCTTTATCCCCAAAGAGGATTTAGTTGTCAAATTAGCATAGCAAATTGACAAAGAACCTTTTTTCATTTCTTTTTTTACAACATAATCGTAGATTAAGCTGAGAGCTGAGCTGAGCTGCTAAATTAGAACATTACAAAGCATTTTAAATGCATGGCCTATTTAGGGGGCATTACGTCCTCAAAATAAACCATTTGCATTGAAAGCCCTAAATCAATAATCTAATTAATACTGGGTAACCATGTGTCCCCCCAACTGCTGCTAGCTATTTCAGCTATAATGATACGTTTATGAAAGTTTAAAACACCAAATTAAAGAAGGAATGATACCAATTTAGAATAGTTCACTGATAGTAGGGCAACACAGAAAAGTCATGGGTACAGGAGATACATAAAACATGAGTGTGGAACCGTCCTTCTCTAGTGGCGGTGGTTAAATCAATGTGTTCCTCCATGCCTGTGGTGGGAACGACTCCCCAGTGGAGTCGCAGCCAGTGTGATGTAAATGTCACCTCCAGCACGCCCGTTCTTCACACGAACTCTCCACTGGACCCCCTGCCCAGAAGAGGAACGGTCAGACTATAGCGGAAGAAAACACACGCTGCAGGTAAAGGTCGCACCTTAGGCGGCGATCTGAGATCAGCGCACGCTGCCGTAGTCAAAGCCACTATCGCTAGAATGGCGCTGTTAGGTCAGCTCTGAAAGGCCAAACAAGTGCATACAACAACGATTTTGAAACTGATCTCGATTGTCCTTAAATTAAAGGAATATGTATTTGAGTGCAGGATGCGTTGCCATGATTTAAGACCCACTTTTGGGGTCAATGGAGGATCTGAAAGGTTAGAGTTCTCTAGAGAATTCTCACTCTCTCTCACATTGTGGAGTAAGTACAATTCATCACCGTGCTTATTGACTTTAGATTCGCACTGTCAGTGAACACAAACCGAGGACCACAGATCAATTAATCTATCTCATGAAATAAACATGCACTCCTCAACCCAAGATTTACCTAAGTTCCCTAATTTGTACAAGGTGTTAGTTTGCCTGCCAATTGTCTACCATCAAAACGGGTAAAAAGCCTATTTCCAACACAGCAAGGACTTTGAATGCGTTCTTGTGAATAGTAGACCTACATAGGGTAGCTTAGAAATCGATAAAAACGCATGTCATATTAGATTAACAAATTCACCGAATAAATCATCCACACTATTGAGGCGCTAGGCTTTGAAGTAAGAGTTTTCTTTAGGTATTCAATCCGCAAGGTTCAGAACCATGGATAGCGTTGAAACAGCTAAAGCAGGAATATATTAATTGCAGTACCATGGATAGCGACATGTGCGCGTGCGGTGGCAGTCCATGTAAATCCGATCTAATGCCTAAAAAGCTAATATTACCAGATCAATAGACAACGTATTTGGAAGACGCATCGAACTAATTGGCTAGGTCTTACAGTCTCTCATGCTATACAGACTATAAGCCAATCATTACAGGGTGAAATACATAATAATTAAAAACTATCTAATATCCGCATTTGATGTGGGACAAGATCAATTAAAGCAAGATCGAGACATTTAACTGTAAATGTTTTGTGTAACATGAACGTTTGGACACTTCATGTTCACCTTCTGAAGCCACTGAGATATAACCGCGGCCTTGTTTAAGAATAGTCTGCATGACGCACAACAAATTCATGAAGGAGCACATGCTGGACAACAAAAAGGCAAAACAACAAGTTTTTGTGTCCAATGAATTTGATCATGCTGTAAATGCCCAGTGTATAACAATGTCTGTCACAGTCAAAATTATATTTCAAAAACTTAAAAGTCTCAATCTAGATAACAGCTGGAGACTGCAACTGTTACACTTTATCAGAACACCAAAATGTAAAGGGACACACATATCTAACTAAATAAGGAAATGTAGGGAAGATATGGGTGTTTCTTACATCCTCGTCCTCGCTTTGCCCCCTCTGCTGATATTGAAAACGAGACCTCAGGTCTTCTTGACCAGGGCGCGGAGTCCTCACCGCAGCATCATCCGCGATACTTTGTCCACCAAGGAGGCGATTTGCCTCAGGTGGGTTGGGGAATGATTTATTCGTGTGGATTTTGCCAATAAGTATCTGATACATTTTAGCCATAGCTAACTTGAACTACTGTATGGTAGGCTTTACGCGTTCGTTGAGGATGGATAACTTCGATGAAGAAACGGACGTTTTGAAACCAAACCCCGTAAAGTCCAACTAACTAAATTATAACTCGGCTGAATAATTCAGGAATACCTATTCCGTTAAAATTGCACCAAACCAGATTGAAAAAAAAGGAGATGGAAAACGGAGGAGGGTCCAGGAAGAACTATTTGAAACACCAGGACGAGAAGTGTTCTGGATTCATTTCACGTAATGTTGGAGTAATCTGGTTATTTTCTTCCAGTGAAGGACGCAGATATTTTTTATTTTTCTTTATAACCTTCTCATGGCGAAATATTGTCTGTGCAACTTAAATACACACATGTAGCCTAGATAAACGATCGTTGTCTTTAAGCCAAAATAAACAGAAGCAGCGTTAACACTGCTTGCTCTCGCCTGAACAAAACGAACTTTCCCAAGTCAAGAATGAACGCAGACACAAATAAAGAATGTGTAGAAAAATCTAAAACATCATCTTACAACACATTATCGTGAGATTGCGTTGCACATTACTTTGGTTGGTGTCGGTCTTTAAATACATTATATTTTCCTTTTCGGGTAAGTCGTCTGTCCCTTGTATTATAGAGAGCAAGAGTGCCTCCATGCGGTTTAAGGATGCAACGGAAACGCATGTGATTTTATAACACAATCGTTATCAGAGTTGAGAGGAGAGGAATGCTATTAAAAAGTTTGGCACCAAATGTGTGCACAAGTCACAAGACATATAGCAAGACACATTTTAGGGGGCAATAGCAGGCTATCTGTTGTTGTCTTGACAGACAAGACAGAAACTAAAATCTTTGCACCAATTAGATTAGGCAAGTCGTTAAACCTGCAAACCATACATACTACATTAAGCCCTAAGCAAACAGCTAGCTTTGTTCTATTGATTTTATGTTATTTTCCTAAAGTGTGGAGTTCAGATTTAAGCAACAAATATTTTATCAATCACTCAAATGTAAAACATAAAGCAGTACGCTAATGAATCACAGTCAGACCAGAACAAGCTAGATGTGGAGAAGCAGTAAAGAAACAGAAGAAGAAAAGGATAAAAAATAACAGCTAATGCTGGAGGCAATGGAACCCTATCAGGCATTAAAACTCCAGGAACCAGCAGGACAGCTGCTCTGAGCTTCTGAAGTAACACAACTGGCTGCCAGGCAACCGCCTTCAACAGCTCTGCAGGTCAAGGACAGAGACTACAGTGTTTCCATTCACCTCACAATGGAAGTTAACAAGGCACACTTCAAAAGAACGGCAAATGAAAAACACGCTAGGGCTGAGCTTCCATATCAAAGCTACTGTGGTGTGTCCTGAATGAACCACACAAACACACGCACACACACACACACACACACAAACGCTAACACACACCACGCCTCTATCAGGGACGCTTCACTGTTCATCTCATCCTACCTCCCAAGCTCACATTTGCTGCCTTCATGAGGTCTCCTCTTAGATCCCAGAGATTCTAGTCTGGGGTTAATTTGATTGCATGTGCGGGGCTCCACTAGCCTGAGTGGAGGACAAGGCGGGGAGGAGGCCGCAACACATTAAAGGCTTTGGTCTGAAGGAGATGAGCTCCAGAGCTCAGTGGTGGAGGGCGTCTGCTGTGCGGCTGGATCCAAGCATCTGTCACGGGGAAGTGGAATGGCTTGTGCCAAAGCTTTGGAGTACAATTACACACACGTGTGCGCACGCACACTTACACACACACATGCACGCACACACACAAAAACCCAACCATGTAAGACCATGGAGGGTTCGACGGCCAAAGGAAAGCATGTGTACATTTCCAACCGTTTGATATTTGAAAGAACGTCCTGTCCTATGAGCCTCAATGGGCTCTCACCGGCATTCCATTGCTAATAATAATGGAATTGATTGCAGGATCATGATACTGTAAGCATTTACGTCCCACCTCCGAACAAGGATAGTTTAGTTACAAAGTGGGCCTGGGCTAGACACATTGTTAGCTACATTTACTGGACCGTATGACAACCATGTTGAGCTTTATTTGGCTTGATGTAAGTGATGTAGAGAACACAGGCTGTGGCAATGCAATTTCTGTAAATACTGAATTCATTGACTGCATAGGTCCAAAGCCTGACTAAGCCAAAAACAAAAGAAAATATCACAAATCATAATTACATCTGCAGAGTATGCTAAAAGAACAAAACATAGCAATCCATGAATCAACAGTGGCCTCTTGTGGATCGTTCCTTTGTTATTGTATAATTTTGCTTTTGTTTTGGTTTTGATGTAGTACGTTCTCCAAATAAAATTCTCATCACCTTTTGTCACTGTGCTGGTATACAAACTGTATACAGCTAAATGAGAATATTACTTTAAGAACGCTGAGGTGATTTACTGTAGCCTTTTCTCTTAATCTTATGAATGGATTATGATGTTAATCTAACCAAATCTGATGTATCACCAGCTCTGGTCGATGTTGTTTTTGTTACTCCATGGCCCACACATCTGAAACTGTCTTTCCCAGGAGAAGAACCAGGAAAGGTGCAGGGATTGCAACAGTGAGTTTGAAGGTCTGTTAGCTAGAAGGTCTGCACTGTGCCTTGTGTAGTGTTTCTAAATCACTGCGTCACTCTCGCCAAGACAGCTAGTTATTAGAAAGTGTGAGACAATCCACTAATCTCACATGTCACACACTGCAAAGATCACTGTCATGTTACAGCTAGACACATTATACACACAGTACCATATGACATTATTAAGTGGGACACCACAAGAGGAGAAGTTGCTGCTAAATAAGTAAAAGTAAAGCCTGGCCTTGCCAGATCAAAAAAAAAAAAACACATGCTAAAAGCCAATCCCCTCTCAGAAAAGGGAGAGCAGCAGCAGCATACTGTCACAGCAGGGGAGAGACAGAGTGAGAGAAAGGGAGGTCAGAAAGAGAGCGGGCGAGGGGATTTATATGCCAGTGTCCCATTTCTCTCTGCGACCCATCTCTCACTCAGAGCCATGTCTCCCCACCACTCAGCCTTCTTCACTGTGCTTCAGGCGGCTGGGGATCAATACGGCCATTACCCCCCCCATATCTGGGTCCTGTTCTACCTCAGTGCGTCGCCACAGAGAAACAGAACGAGCAGCCCCGGCCTTTTACATCTGTCCGGAGGTACCGCTGACAAGGGGGACGGGTGGTACACGATGGGGCCGGATATGGCTGGTCGCGTGCTCCCTTTGAGCTATTCTCCTTGGTACTTCAAGATCAGACACCAGTGGAAGGAGGTATAGGTTTTTTTCTGTCTTTGGGAGGTGAATGTTATTCATTAACTCTCTCTCTCTCTCTCTCTCTCTCTCTCTCTCTCTCTCAATCCTTCACTATTTGTCTCCATCTTTCTCCCTCAATATCTCTCCTTGTCTCTCACTTTCCCCTACTCTTTTTCTCTCTCACTGTGTGTGTGTGTGTGTGTGTGTGTGTCTGTGTGTGTGTGTGTGTGTGTGTGTGTGTGTGCGCGCACACACGTATGCCATCACCGGAGTGCTAGGTTGACTGACACAGAGAGATTGAAGGAGCTGGAGCTTGACGGCACTGGAGTAAAAACCAAATGTTGAAATTAATAGTTCCTGTCAATGTCTTTTTGGGTATTTTTACCACACCTCCAATTCCCTCAACACCAATCAAATGACAAAACCTTTTTGACTGACACCTCCATCTGCCAAATGTCATGAAGGGATTTCTCATGACAAAAAAAAATGTAAATCCATCATTTGGATGTACCAAATCTTAAATGACAAATGGTGATGGTGAAAGTTTCAATGAAACATTTCTCTTGTCCACTCTGCAGTTTTTGATATGTGTGAATCAACTGTGGAATTCTCCAGCACACTGACATGAGGCATGGCAAATTGACTCCCAATCCTGTTTGAAACGGGCAAGATAAACTACATACCAAATTCCCAGGGACAGATGGGAAGAAAGAGGGAGAGAAAAAGGGAAGAAAGAGCGAGAGAAGAGGGAGAAGGGGGTGGAGAGGTAAAATTAATGGTAAAGGGGGCAGGATTGGGAAGGGGGGGGGGCGTTAGTTGAAAGAAACATTGAGTCTGCAGGGAGTGAGTGACATGAAAGCAATTTGGGAAACGCAAGGCAGGGAGAAAAATACATTTCAGTTATCTCACACTCGTGTGTAGACTGGCATCTTATTTCTGAGACACATGGGTTGAGAGGGTGGACCAATATGCACTCCTGTCTGCCTGAGGTTGGCTGTCATATTTATGGAAGCTCAACAATAACCCGATGAAGGCAATATATTTCTTTAACAATAGGTAGCCCTCCACAATATGCTATTGGATTGGTTCTGTATAAATGCGTGCCTTAAAACTCCCTGTGGTTTTGGCTCTGACAGTTTTGATGCTGCATGAATGTTGCTGTCATTTCTTTTGGGTCAGCACCAAGCTTGGTCTTTCCCTTTCTCTCCTAGGAAAAAGGTAGTTGTTTTTAAAGAAAAACTGGTTAAATGTAAGTGAGGAGTAAGAAATTGCTGTAGTATGCAAGTCTTCTTTGAAGGTGTTCATTTTGAGTTAAGGGTCCTAATTAGGTTTACAGGAAAATAGTCATCCTCTTCCAGAGAATATGCCTGCATTCATAAACTTAAGAAAACATGTAGCACATATTGCAACCAGAAGGTGGACAAGAGGATGCATAACAAATGGTCTTAGGCAGAGCCAAAATGGATGCACATATGGTTGGTCCATATGCACACGTTGTTTGCCAGTGGTTATCAGTTATCACTCTGGAAGCTCATCAACCCCCATGCAATTCATTCCCAAAGAGGAACTCCTTGGTTGTAAAATGTTCTCTATGAATACATGATACCGCATACGAGATATAATCCTGCAGTAGGATACAAGGAGGGGAAATCAAACTCACAAGAGGACATTTCAATTTGAGATTTAAATTTGTATTTTTTGCAAAAAGTAAAGCAAAAGTCCTCCATTTTTTTCCAGAAGGATTTTTTTGTCTGTACTGTGTTCTGTGAGTCATCTAGCCTTGGGGGCCGATGGGGATATGCGAGGCTTGTGTACAGTGTAAGGTAGGAAGCAGGAAGTATTAGACAACAGTCCGGATTTTGCCAGCAGCTCAGTTGTTTATTACTTTGGCTTTTCCGTTTTGCTGCAAGCGAAGCTGACGGGAGCACGGCACACACACCAAGCCCTCTTTAATTTCTACCTCAAGATGTTGTCAAATTAGGAGATGATGTTTAGGGTGGGTGGGTGTGTGTATGTGTGTGTGTGTGTGTGTGTGCGCGCGTGTGTGTGTGTGTGTGTGTGTGTGTGCATGTGTGGGGGCATGCACGTTTTACATCCATACTATTAAAATGTGATTACCAAGATCTCCTGGCATTATTTGATGGCAATTTAGTTTGCCGTGAAATTTGATTCTGCGCACATTTGTGACTCAAAGCTGATTGAATTGGCCCTAGCATTTGAACAAATCAATACATCTTATTCCACATTATTAATCTTTCCACTCAACTATTTGGTATTCAGGCCAAGGAAGGTTTTGCCTGTGACACCAACAAGCAACAGGTCTTAAATCATTATTGATTTATCTGAGGAGAATTATGACCGCAGAGAATTCATTCTAGAGACCAGAAAATCACTTATTCAGGCCCTACCCTTTCCTTGTGTGTTGCATTCCAGCTTAGGTCCTTTCATCGAGAGAAACGTTTTAGATTTTTTTCCCTCCATCTTTCTTTCTATAAATTTTGATTCCAGGACATAAATTATTCTCATATATAAAGGTAAAACTGGTCAAGGGAAAAGCGGTGGCAAAACAATTCATGTAATATGCACACGTACCCCTTACTAACCTCACACAGTTCAATGAACCCTTATTGTTCACGTTATATTGTACAAGTGGGAAAGTACCAGCCACGGCAAATCTATAAAGACTTAGCCGCACACAATGAGGAACATATCATTGCAGTTCAAAGAGAATCATCTCCTTCGGGAGCAATATTTCACGAGGAGGGGGGGGGACGGGGCAGGGGGGAACCATTTGAGAGAGCGTATGAGGAGAAAGGAGCGAGTGGAATTAAGACGCATTAGCCCGCCTAAAATGAAACGTCTGGGCACAGAGGCACGGCGCCCGCTCGCTCCGGGGATGTAAGGCAGCGGAAGCCGGGGAGGCTCCGCGTTAAAGCTGCCACATCAATAACTTCACAGGGGCAGAGGCTGTGGCTGCGGCGGCGTGGTTACCCCCAGCCAGCGTCAGGCTGCGAGTCACCTCAGATCTGCTCGTATCAAAGCACTGACCGTGGGGCTTAAGGGCAACGGGAGGCCGCAGCAGTGGATTCGACCGTCTCCACGGAGCCCCGTTGAAGGGGCATTAAGGATGGCCACTGGATGAAGCAGTGCATCAGAGGAACGGCAGGGGAGGGAAGGGGGGGTTTAGCAGAAGAAAGGGATGTTAGCAGGCCAGTAAGATGCTGGTAAGACCAGAAGGGTGCCTGCTTATCTTGGATGGATCAAAGTATGCTTTTCCCGTTGGTGCTAGGCTGGGCTACTAAAAGCAGCTCTCTGTGGCAGGGTTCTCAGGTTCATTACTGTTAACTGTACAGTAAGGTCATCTGGCCTCCTCTTTTTGGTAGACGTGATCAGCACTGGTATGTTTTTATTTTTATTTTTTACTCACGAAGGTCTCCTCAAAGAACAAACACCAACATGTTCTGTGTTACAGTTACTTGGATGGAAGTCAGTTACAATACTCACTCCAAATACTGGCTTATACTCCAGGTGCTTCATGTGAACTTCAAACTTGGACAAAGAAGGGACAATGTTCTACCGCTGTAACAATTTTTAAATGCAATACAGTGGTAAATCACACCATCATGTACACCGTAACACTGTGTGTTTGTTATTGTCAAAGCATTGTTTAACAGGTGGTATTGTAATGGGTTGTTACATGCACCCCTAGCAGCCTATAGCTGTACTGATTTTAATTCACTTTTGTCAAACAAATAACCACTGACGCACAACAACAAATGAAAGACCGATTCAAGAGTATATTTTTTTGCTCTGTGAAAACGAGCTAACAGCTGCAGACTTTTGTTGACCCATTACTAACACAATCGGCTGCGGCTCTCACACTGACCGGCTACAGCAACCCCAAAAGGTCCAAACTGAAACTCCAAATTCCCAATGGGTTTCAAAAGCTACCACTAGGAGGAGAATGTGCGTGCCGGGAGAGGGCTACATATCATCCTGCACAGTTTAGTCTACCAACAGTCTAGTTTCCAACAAAATACGCACCAAGGTTTACGAAGGCAAAATACAATTCAGATCTCTACATTTCCAGGTTTTCCAGGAAGCATGGGAACCCTGCGAGAGTCTGCGGTTACACACAGTCCTTGTGTGTAGTTTACACAATGAAACAAGTACGCTTACATCAGTTAGAAAACTATTAGTGAATACTTGCAACAGCAAGAGAGAGAGAGATAATTACTAAAAAGGGTGGAGAGATTGAAAAAGTAGTACGTAGAGTAGTAAGTATTGAGGAAGAAAGAGAGAGAGAAAATATATACTGTATATAAATAGAGAGCCAAAGAGAGAGAGAGACAGAGAGAGACGGGGAGAAGGAGGGAGAGAGAGAGGGAAGAGAGAACGAGAGAGAGAGAGAGAGAGAGTGAGTGAGAGAGTGAGAGAGTGTGAGAGAGAGAGAGAGAAAGAGAGGGAGGGAGAGAGAGCGCACAGGTAAATATGAAAGCGTCCCTCGCCAGCCAACTAAAACACACAAGGGTGTCCAAACTGGCACGAAAAAACAACACAGGACGAAAAAACCGGCTGACTTGGCGGAACACTAATGGCATGCTAAACAGATCAGACTGGAGCTTAAATAAGCATCAAAAAAGAGAGAAATCCCTGGCACACACAGTGGGTTTAACAAGACAGCATGTGCACCTAATTTCTCTTCCAGCTCAACCCCCGGTGCCTTGAGAGGTGAGCGAGTTAGGGAGTTGAGCACCAGCAAGGGATGAGCCAGCGACATCATCAAACGACCCCCCCTCTTGACAACAGGCCCAGTGTATTACAGTCCCGCGTCCCATTCTGGTGCCAGGCGGGCTATGCCAGCAGCAACACAGGCACCTCCTGTACACTCACTCTGTGGAGAGCCGGGGAATCGCTAGGTGCCATGGTCTCCCTGCAGCTTGTGACAGCCATTTACATTGGGAGGGTATGACGCAAACATGTTGAAATTATTGTTATTTCAAGAAGGTTTTGGAAACAAAGTTTAAAACGACACATTCACATCCCAGCCCAGAAAGTCAACAGTGTGAGCATTTTAGTAAATAGCTATGATCCACCATCAGGGGAGCAAAGATCTTTCAATGAAAAAAAATAAACACGAATCAACCTATTTCCCCTTTGGTTTTTGGCTAAAAGACCCCCAAAGTATCAGAATCCATTCCAGTCCTTACCATTTTGGAGGTTGCGGTATCGATCTGCTGAGTGACCATAAGCATGCTGCAGCCTCAGATAGGGACGGGGCTCCTTGAAAGCAGTCTCCTTCCTCTCCCCCCAAAGCAGGCAAAGTGCTCTAAGATAAGATGTGTGAAGTATAAAGGGAGATGGGGGGTGGGGGGGGGTATTCACGTGGAGTCGGTAGATTAGCGTAGCTCCTCGCTCATTCTCAGGACCCCCTGCTGACTGAGTGGCTGGCTGGGCCGGCTGGCTGGCTGGCTGGCAGGCTGGTTGGCTGGCTGACACACTCTTGAGTTTCTCACAGCCAGTTTCAGCCAATCGATCAGTGAGCAGCGAGGCGCCTGTCTCGGGAGAGAGAGGGAGACGCTCCAACGGGACGGGGGCTTTTTTTTGGGGGGGGGGGGGGGTGTGCCGCTTGGTCCCTCTTCCTTCTCTCCCTCACC
>JAVQIZ010201343.1:0-12190 GCA_036023535.2 Galaxias brevipinnis
CCCCCCCCCCCCCCTCTTTTCTTTCTTTATTTATTTATTTTCTTCCACTTAACCCCCCCCACCCCAAACTTCTTCTTCTGGTCATTTGTCTTTCACTGTGCCTCATATTTCCTCTGCTCCAAAAAGCCACATCAAAGTGTTTGTTTTCCTCCTCTCTCTGTGGATCTGTGACTCAGGACAACACTTTTAGCTTCCCTTAATTCATCCACTTGGTTTGTGGTTGTGCCCTTTTCCCAGCAGTAACTGTAACCCCACCCAACAATGCAGCCCAACCCATCCACCTACCTTACTATCCAATTAGCTCTGTTTGAATACCTGCCTTTTCAAGCCTACGCTGGGTGCGTTTGTTTTCTATCCGGGGGTGAACCTGACCCTTGTAAACGGAGACGGGGCAAATTAAACCAGGCCATAGTAGCACAGTGAGATGCTGCGGTTAAACGCGTGACAAGTGAACCGAGACAGTACCTACGACGGCGTGTCCGGACGGGTTACCATGGTTACGCCGCGTGATGTTACGGAGGGGTCAAGCGGTGCAGACTAGCCTACTGACTAGAACCACTAAGGCCCTGCAGCGCTAGAGAGGCAGTGCTTGGTCACTTTCTCTGCTGTTCAAATTTACTAAGTACAAAAACAAAGACTGCAGGAGAGGGACGGAGAGAGAGTGAGGGAGAGAAACAGTGAGAAAGAGAGGTAGAGAGAGAGTGAGGGAGAGAAACAGTGAGAAAGAGAGGTAGAGAGAGAGTGAGAGAGAGAAACAGTGAGAAAGAGAGGTAGAGAGAGAGTGAGGGAGAGAAACAGTGAGAAAGAGAGGTAGAGAGAGAGTGAGGGGGAGAAACAGTGAGAAAGAGAGGTAGAGAGAGAGTGAGGGAGAGAAACAGTGAGAAAGAGAGGTAGAGAGAGAGTGAGGGAGAGAAACAGTGAGTGAGTGAGCGAGTGAGAGAGACCGCGAGAGAGAGAGACATACCACAACAAACAGAAGAGATTAAACTGAGTCATCTGACTCTGGTATCCAGTTTCATAGGCCAACCTTTGCCCTCCTCTCTCTCTTTCCCCCCATCCATCTACCCATCCACCCACCATCACAGCGACCTTCCCCCAGCAAGGGGCCTCGTTGGTGGGGGTCTGGGTGCTCTCAGTGGCCCCCCCCCCTCCACCCTCCTCCAGCCTTAACACCCTGCTGCCCTCACATGCTGCCACATGTGGTGAGTGCATCCTGATCATAGAACTAGGCATACTAGATCCGAATGACGAGGCAGCATAGAGTCGATATTCTGAAATGGTGGCAAGGACTAAAATGAACTGTATGCAACCTAGCCGGTTTGGGTGCATCTCTGGATGAATGGATCTGACGGTATGGTCACCAATGCACTGAGTCCCTGTCAGAAATCAACTTTTAACAGTAAAAAGGTTAGGTGGGTTCACTGGCCAGGCAACGCACCACACACCCATTATCTGCCCAGCCAGAAACTCTCTGGACAGGGGAGACGGATGTGGAGATGCTTGATAAGAGCTGGTCCCAGGCCTCCGCCCCCCGACAGCTCTGCCCTGTCACCCCCTCCCTCCCTGCCTGCCTGCCTGTGTGCCATGCTCTGATAAACCCTGGGCCATTTAAACACTCAGAGAGGAAGAGGAAGAGGAGGATGAGACTCACCCTGACGACGTAATTGAAGCGTCTGGTGTCCTTGATGGCGCTGCAGAAATCTAGGCGATTGAACGCCTCTCCTAGAGTACAGTATCCATGGCGCTGAGGGGAATTCAATGAGACGGGTGTTACATTTCCTATTAACTGCGTGGGCTGTCAGAGTTATCAGACTGTATTCATTTTAATATCATAATTAAAAGTCGTAATTAAAAAGTAAAACGAGTGAGTTTGGTGAGTCCGTTATTATCATTACCTCTTTGGTGCTCCCTCTGTGGACATAAATCCATTTCTCTCTGTGGAAATCTGTATGGAAATAACATGATTTACAATAAAAAAAAATTAAAAAAAATTAAATTTTGTTTCATAGCTAAAAACAAAAATTACAATTAATAATACTTTTATTAAAGCATTTTTTTTCATAAATCAATTGACACTTACTATTATTACATGGTCTAATATAAATGCTGTCACATATATTTTATTCTCCTTTCGATGATTACTGCATTCTTTATACTTTGTATTGCTATTGCTAGCGCTATGTGTTTTTGGCTTACATGGGACCCTGGGGATGTTCATTTGGTCCTTCTTTCTCTTCTTGGCAGCCACGTCATAGCTCAAAGCCAGAAGTCGGTTTTCCTTGTAACACTCCTCCTCCTCCTTGCAAAAGCTGCCAGAACAAAGACGACACATTGTTGTTGACGTTTTTCTAAAGTTTTAAAATTAGAACTAGTGGTTGGTGGATTGAAATCACATTGTCTGCAGTTGAATGAGACGGTATGATTCAATGCTTATTGTCATCATCGTCGTCATCATAATTGTATTATCTTAAGTTTATCAGCGTCAACAGCTGTTACTGTTGGCGGAAATAGATTCTAGACTACGTTTTCAAGCTGTCCTCACTCGCAAGCTAATCATTTAAGAGCTGATAGGTGAGTCAACAGCGCATTAATCCCCTAGTTACTGTGTGGTTTATTAATAGCCCGAAGATTAGTTTGTAATACGACACAGTCCGGAAGGCTATGAACAAGGACATTGACTGTTGTTTTTCCCGATAACAGTTTAGTGCTTCATCTATGGCCAAAATAAGTGATTTACTATGCAATAAACTACACGCGCTTTTGATATTCATTAAGTAAAGATGACAAAGATAATATGATGCTATTAAATTAGACGATTTAAATTTACTAACGTTTCTCATCATGCAAAGAGTTTTGGCAACATCGACAACCGTGTAGCCAGCTGCTTTGAGGCTGTCTCGCGCATCACAAGACATCCACGATCACACGGTATAAAGATGAATGTCACGGACTAACCTCTCGTCGGAAACATTGTTATTTGTGTCGTCCGTTGATGTTTTTTTCCACCCTTCCTCGGTTTTAACCCAACTCTGACCAGGTGATCTCCAATCTTGTCCAAGAAACGGCATTTTGTTTGTGAAATGCAATTGTTTGGGTCAACGCGGTAAAATACCCAGTAACAATCGTTTTAAATGGCTTAATTAAGCGGGTGTATTCAAGTGTTCGCTGTGTCTGCGCTTTCTTCAGTGTTCAACGTGTGCAATTCAGTCTACTGTTGTCATTGCGCAGCTGTTCTTATATCCTCCAACCAGGAATCCGGAAACACTTTTCAGATCCGCCCCCTCTGGAAACTGTCTTGTAGCACGTGGCTTTGTTTATCATCTTCGGTGTTGCAAAACGTCTCAGAGAATATTATCTTCCTTTTGGTGTGCTCGGGGCAAAAGTCACATAGCTTACCTTACATTCTGCTTATTAATAACTTTTGGAATAGAACAACAGAGACAGAACTTTCCGTGATAGTTTTTGACTTTTTTAAACTAAACAGAAACGTAATCCTCAGGATCTGTTTCTTAGAAAGTACCCTACATCCTAGTTATCCCTGTATTTATTTATAGGCCTTGTTGAAACTGTTCTGTTGACTTTAATTCTACATGCCTTAGGATTTCATTACAGATCTCATTGAGAGATAATAATAATAATAATAATAATAATAATAATAATAATAATAATAATAATTCATTTTATTTATATAGAGCTTTTCTAACACCCAAAGTCGCTTCACAGCATCAATATAGATAACATGACAAAAATAAACAATTACTACTTTTATAGTCTTGACAGCATTGATTATTGGAGTAAATAAAAATGAAACCTTGCATCTGAAAGAATATTATTTATACTAATGAATTACTAAATATGATTATAAATTTAATTAACTTTATTGATATGTCTTGTTGTGTGTGTGTGTGTGTGTGTGTGTGTGTGTGTGTGTGTGTGAATTTATGTGTGCGTGTGTGTGTGTGTGTGTGTGCATTAATGTGTGTGTGTGTGTGTGTGTGTGTGAATCCATTCAAGCTTCAAATGCATATCCTGTAAAAGAGTAATAGATTGTGACAAGAATCTTGGACCAAAAGTCCACGTCTTAAATAAATAACTACAACTATAACTACAAGCTCGTTGTTTTGGTAGGCCTACACATTGTCTTTTGACTTTGTTAACATGGAAAAGGTAAACGTTTACAATTACAGAAATAGAAATTAGGTCGTATCAAAATGGACTGCACTTAAGACCAAACAAATGCACTAATTAGGAAGAAAATGTTTGAAATGAGTGAATGAAAGCTATGATCAATTGACAATCGAGAGTACATTTTGATCTTGTTTAGCCTGGGTTAGGATAAGCATTTAACTCAATCAGTCCTATACTATTCAGGCTGAATGCTGATTGGATCTTTGGCCATCACAGCTTCATTTGTTATTTCTTTAGTCTTTCTCCCTAAATAGATTTCCCCACTAAAGCTATGCCGCCCTGCATAGTTTGATGCACAGCTCACTGATGCCCGAAGGTACTGGGGGGAGTTTCCTAATGATTGCTTTGGTTTAGGGATTCAAATATCAGGCGTGATACAGGAAACCCCCAGAGCCTTATAATACAGTAGGTCTGTATGTATGCATGCATGTGTGTATGTATGCTGGAGGACAAGTCCAAACAACTCACATGCATATAGAAGTCAAGAGAGTAGGAACCTATGGCAAGGTGTCAAGGACAGGTTTGGGCAGGTGGCTGTTTTTGTTTTTACATTTAGACGACAGCTGGACTGTCTTTTTTGATCTATGTAACACACACACACACACACACACACAAACACAGATGAAACACAACACACACACACACACACACAGAACACGATACACACACACACAAATATATTCACAAACACATACACACACCTGTTGCTGTTGCTCGTACTGGACTTGTTTCATCACTCGTACTCTCTCAAGTTCACTGTTGTGAAACAGCACATTAGTCTGTGGGTATTAGTGTCTCTCTCTCTCTCTTGCTCTCTCTCTATCTCTCTCTCTCTCTCTCTCTTTCTCTAGCTCTCTATCTCTCTCTCTCACTCTCTCTATATCTCGCTCTCTCTATCTCTCTCGCTCTCTGTTTCTCTCTCTCTCTCGCTGTCTCTTTCTCTCTCTCTCCCTGTGTCTCTCTTTAACTGGCTCTCTCTTTTACTCTGTGTGTAGCTTTGTCTCTTTATCTCTCTCTTCACCTCGCTCTCTCAGTCTCTCTTCATCTCTCTTTCTTCTGTCTATTTTTCTGTCTTCTCCTCTCATTCTTGCTCTTTCTCTGTCTCACTCGCTCTCTCTCTCACTCTCTCTCTCTTTCTCTATCTCTCTCTATCTCTCCTGTAGTCTCTCTCTCTCTCTCTCTCTCTCTCTCTCTCTCTCTCTCTCTCTCTCTTCATATCTCTCTCCCTTTAATCTCTGGCTTCCCGCTCTAACCCTTCTTTCTCTCTCTCTCTCTATTTCTCCATCGTTCTCTCTCTTTATTGCTCTCTCAGCGGATAGTCAGCACTGCAAACTTTTCGACCACATGATTTTCGTGGTCTAATGTTCAACCCCTGTTTGTTTCCCGAAATATCCCCGGCACACCAACAGTTTTTCCATGACAGCTTGCCCCCCCACACCCACCTCCCACCCCCCCCCTCCCCCACCCCCTCACCTCTCACCCCCCCTCCCCCTCACATAGATCACGGTCGCATGATCATGCTCTCTCCATGTGCACATAGTGAACTGACACTGGGACATATTACATCAATAATACTGAGGTATTTCTTGAATTAATTAAATGTTATGTTAAATAGGCCATCCATGTATAAATCACTGGATTGGATAAGGAATATTCCTTTGTGTCATTGCACAAAGCTTTGATTTAAGGCTCAAACAGGTGAAGTAAACTAGCCAGGCATGACTCTCTTTGTAAGAGTCCCTGTCGCTGAAGGGAACGCCCTGTAGGTACAGAAATAAACGCAGTGCAGCCACAACCTGTCATAGGATACACCTGTTAGGATTCTGTTGTGCCTTCACATGAGGATCCCAAGAACTCGTCTGGGCATGTACTCTTTGAATGTTTGAGAATGTGTGAATGTGTGTGTGTTTGTGTGTGTGTGTGTGTGTGTGTGTGTGTGTGTTTGTTTTGCCCTTGGACCCCACAGCAGGTTAGCAAGATAGAAAGAAAGAATACGAGACGAAAAGAAAGAAAGAAAGAAAGAAAGAAAGAACGTCAACAATTGCTTTGGATAATTTCGACAATTTTATTATTCAAAAGAACTGCAAAGGAAAGGTCATAAAAAAAACAGCTCAATACTATAATACAAAAACAAACTCTATAGGCTTTCTACAACAAAGCAACTTTGCAAAGCATATAAAAAAACAAGGAATGTTTCAATGGATAACACCTCTCTTATTTACTTTGGTATATTCAACAGTACAATCAGAGAGTAATTACACAGTAATCATCTTGTGTCATACCACAGTGATTTCACAGTAAATATGTAATTGCAGAATGTGGAGAGTAGTTTAATCTGTAAATGTACTCCTCATACTGTTACAAAACCAAAGTTTGTCATTAATTCTTCAATTACAAAGAGACAACTAACAAAAGAGACATTCAACTGATCATACCAAAGGAGCATCACAATGTCCATTGACATTCCTACAAGTGCAAGTACGCATATATAAAATCGTCATGTAAATAAAATGTCTACTTCAGCTAAAGGTTGATAGCACATTGCAATAGCAGCATAGCAGCAAGCTACAGTAAACGTCCATAATGTCGACTAGGCATTGTGGACAAGGTGTGACTTGTACCTACACAGATGCGTGGATAAATCTGCTTTTGTTTTACCCACTGTGGCCCATGGCTTCTTCTTTTTCTACCAAACCAATTGAATCAGAGACAGACAACAATTGTCTCTCCCAAAAAAAAATCACAAGAAGTCAAATATGATTAGAGTGAAAACAAGCTGAAAATAGTCTTAGAGTCTTAAAGGCACACATTGTTTGATAGGTGTTTTGTCTGATCCTTGCTACAATCATTTGCACTTCACTCTTTTAGGATCTGATTATTTCCTGATCCGTAATACAGGTGACATACAGTTAAGTTCTTTTTGAAATTAGAATAGTGACCCATGGTCAAAACGTTCACAGACTACAATAGCGTCTATCTATGTTAAAGATAGGGCTCCAACCTATGTATTTTGAGCTCAACCACAGCAATTACCTTCTTATGTCACCCTAACTTCTCATTAACCACCAGTACTATTTCCGGCTATTGAGAACAGTTGCACTCTACGAGCAACAAGAAAAATGTCTGGCTTGCGGCCTAACTACAACCATAGAGAGTCCAGATTTGAAAACAAACTACTTAGGAGTTCACTTAGTTCAGTTTGCTTGAGGCACAACTTACAGCGTCAAACCTTTTAAAATAAGCAAGTCAAGAATGTAGTTTGTTTGATACAACCACCTTAAATCCCACCTGTTAAAAAAACAAACTGCTCAGGAGTTCACTCGGTTCAGTTTTCTTGAGGCACAACTTTCAGCTTCAAACTTCAAACAAAACAAGCTAGTGAAGAATGTACAAACACCTTAAATCACACCCGCTAAAAAAACTGAACTATTGAGGAGTTCAACAGCCCCACCACCAGATAAAAACTATTCAGGAAATGCAGTTTGTTTTCAACAAACACCTCACTGCCCACCAGATAAAAAAATTAAAAAATGTTAAGCTATTCAGGAGTTGAATTTGTTGGAGACGCAGGCCAGGGGCAGTGACCCGTGGTCAAACAGTTTGAACGGCAGCGTCCCACTGGACGTCCAGGTGTCCGTGTGGGGGTCATAACACTCAACGCTGTCCAGATCCTCCACCTCGTCATGCCCGTTAACGGTACGGCCTCCCGTCACGTAGATCCGGTTGTTGTTGAGCACCGTGGCTGAATGGTGCATCCTCCTCTCCTTCAGGTTGGTGTATTTGATGAAGCGGTTGGTCTTGGTGTCGTAGGCTATCATCCTGCGCGTGTAACCTGCCCAGCAACAGTAACATTGCCATGTTAATTCTCTCTGGCTATCAATGCCATGTTATTTTAAATACTCTACATATCTAAGAAATATATAGATAATGACTCTTAACCATCTGTAAATGGAAATACCATGTAGTAAGTTTTATTAAACTCCTATAATGTTTTGTACTGTTTGTGAGGGCGTTTGACAACATGGCCCTGCTCACCTCCTATGATGTATATCTTGTCGTCTATGACAGCAGCTGGAGCAGATATGTTCTTCACTGTCCTGTTTTCCATCTTAGACCACAGGTTCCTGGCTATGTGATACACCTGGTGCATAGAGAAAGCACAGGAAAGGTTACACTACGATCAAGAGCCTGTGTGTGTGTGTGTGTGTGTGTGTGAGACAGAGAGAGAGAAAGCAGCTTCCAAATAAGTGAATAGAATAGAATGGAATAATAAATAATCAAATAAGCAGAAGATAAAAAAAAGGTTGTGCTGCAATTCATTACATAATCTTGATTTTATCTTTATCTTATCAAATTGATAGTGAGTGATTGATTCTGTGTGCAGAGCAGGCCCACCTGTATGATCCGGACGGGGTTCTGCAGAGCGTCCTCTCCACCGAACACGTAGATCCTCTGGTCGACCGCCGCCACCGCGGGGTGAAGCACCGCCTCCGGCATGGGCGCCATGCTCTCCCATTGGTTAAACATGCTGTTGTACCGCTCCACGCTGTCGCACACGCGTCGATCGGGTCCGATGCCGCCCAGGACGAAGAGGAAGTGAAGGTAGGAGACGCTCTGGTGGGCGAAGCGCGGCGCTAGCATGGCCTCCGCTGTCCTCCACAGGTTGTTCTTCAGGGAGAATGTGTAAACTGTGTTGCTGACCTGCACAGACGAAATAGTCTGTGGTGAACTAAACGGACACTTAGGCTCGGATAAATTAACGTTACCTTACTGGTCCTAAAGAGTAGTTTGAACGTGAAACCACTGTTGGAGTCGATATACGTTCATTCGTTATCTATAAACGATATGTTTGAATAATCATTTACATTTATTATGTATTCATATTTAATTTTGATCACTTAAGTTGGGTGTTTCATTTTTAAGTTTCTTTTTTTATTCTGGTTGAAATGCCTTTTATAGTGTGGTGTTGAGATACATACTAAATAATAATAGTAATAAAAACGGTGTTGAGGATGTTAATGATAATACTAATAGCTCACTAATACTGACCTGGCTGTGTTTGGTGTTCATGGTGAGACCGCCCAGGACATACAGGATACTGTGAATGCACCCATAAGACGGTTTATAAAGACGGACAGGAAGCTTAGCCAACCACTGCCACTTCTGGGTTTTCTCGTCGAATAGGAGAGCCTCCCTGGACGTCTGCTCGTTGTTCTTCCTCCCTCCCACTAACACGAGCGTCTCGCGGCTGGTGAAGCGACGTGGCGCCACCCACAGGGGCTTCAGAGCCACTGCGGGGTCGTCATTGTCGGCCCACTTGGCGTTGACGGAGAACAGCAGCCGTCGGACTGATTCGATGATCTCCGTGCAGAGCGGCGACGACTGGATCAGAGGGTCGCCCGCCACGAACTGGAACAGGTAGGTGGGGTGAACGTAGCGCAGGCGCACTTTTTTAAAAAGGTCGCTGATGGCGCCGCGGCGAGAGAGGGGGTCGTGGTGGATCCAGGCCAGGAGGGTCTCGAACACCTGCTCCTCCTCCGCACACAGACCGTCGTCCTCCAGGTATCCCAGGAGCTCCGTCAGCGACAGCTCGCAGAGGTCCTCGGAAACAGACACGTTGGAGAATCTCTCGACGGCCATTTGCCTGGCTTTGGTCTGCAGGCTCCTGCAGTTCAAGATGTCCGACAGGCGGATCATACTCAGACAGTTGTCGGGACTCAGTTGGTCCTGCAGGAACGTGGAGCAGGCCTCGAAAAGGCGGCCAAATTGCAACATGGACGCTGCCTGCATCAACGGCAGCACTGTCTCCATGGTGATGCATATCCGTCCTGTGTAAACATAGTCAACGATGCTGGACAAAATGGACGCCGTCACGCCCTTGAGGTCTACCCTGCTCTGTGGAGAAAAATATTTAAATATAAGACCCTGAGAAGACCACTGTATGCATATATAATAAAAAAAGATTAAAAAAATTACAGATGTTATTAACACTTAGAGGACAAAACATATGTCTAATAAATTTGCCAGTAAAATGGAACTGCAACATGCATTATAAATATATATATATATATATATATATACATATATGATTTATGTAGATCTAGCCACGTTTCACTTTCTATGAAATCAATATTTTTCTACCTGGTAAGTCTCTACAACAAGCAACAAGCAATCACAGAACATGGCCCTGAAATAAGTACTCTTTACATCAAACCAACGTTTTTCTACCTGGTTGGTCTCCACAAAGTTATTGCAGAACATGGCTCTGAAGTAAGGGCTGCTGGAGACCAGGACGTTCCTGTGACAGGGGATCTCCGTGTTGTCGGAACACAGCAGAACGTCCGTCAGAACCTCCTCCTTCCTCAACCTGTTGAGATGGAGGAGCAGCGAGGACATCTGCTCCTGGTCCCTGAAGTGGAACACCAGCTCCTCCTCTTCCTCCTCCATCACCAACGACGACACCATTGGCCCGTCCATGCTGAAAGGGAAAATAGTTGCTCAGGGTTCAAAGGTCATCAGAGAAGTTGTAGGCTAGTAGTCTAGGGTAATGATTAGGAACAGTATGTGGATAGAGTGGGCTTTGCTGGTTAGATTTTTTAACACACACACACACACACACACACACACACACACATATGGTTATGTGTAAACACATAAGTTATCATTAGTAATGTGAAATAGAATTGTGCCATATAGCAAGGTCACACGCACACAGTCACTTACACGTGCACAAACATTCACTCACACGTGCACACACACACACACACACACACACACTCGTGCACAAACACACACACACACACACACACACACACACTTCCAAGTATACAAATGCTTCCACAATACCCAGAACTGTTTACAGCATAACCTTTGACCTCCAGAAACCTTGCCTAGCTTTGTAGCCATCGATAGGCTGCTAACCAAAACGATTAATGGCATTATAACTCCACTCCGTTCTAAATGCGTGGGGAATGCAGTGACCTCTATCAGATGTCCAGTTATCAGAGGGCTTTAGCCAGCTGCTAATGCTCTGTGTCTTTTTGCCCTTGACTGATGGGGAGGTCCAGCAGGCAGCAACAAGTAGTTCAGTAGCCAAGAGTAGGGGGGAGAATGTTGGCCTGAGCTACGCGGAGCTATGATGATCAGCAGGCGCAGGGGCCTGTCTGGTCGCCGTGGAGACGGCTGGCTTTGTGTGTGTCTGAGTGACACTGCCTTGCAGCCTTGGATACGGTGTGGAGTAGTTGGGTCTCTGTGCTTACAGCACTGTTCACATAGACAGGGCCATTCATAACAAGGAAAATAGTCTTTTAAATTATCAAAATAAAATCATGTAACTTTAAGCTAGTTTGTGAGTTTCATTATGTTTCTTATTTACATTATAAAAGATTTGCTAATTTTAGTATGTATAAGATATGATAACTGATTTATGATGTAAGTACCAAAGAACTTTAATGAATAGCAAAGCTATTTAATGAATGAATGAAAATGTGTATGATACCATTAAAAGTAACATTACATTTGAATACATTTACATTTCTGTAAGGTTGTGTGATTTAAAACACTAAACTATAGTTTCCCAGGCAGTGGTATGTGTTAAGTTTTATGTGCATGACCTATGAATAAATAAACGTATCTACTTTTGAATCTAACTCAAACCGGGTCTTGAAGAAAGCTGTCTTTTGAAAGTACGAAACTCCATTCATCTAAGCATCAAGCTACACATTTATCTTTCTCTTACCTTTCACGTGAAAAAAGTAATATTCTTCTTGAGATATCCTTCGATCTGTGCTCTCAGTAAAAATCTAGTCAAAACCGTGAGGACATTTTCTGTGTGGCGTTGCTTGTTGTCTGTGGTCGCTGTCGTGTGCGTCTGTAAGCTCAGAACGAGGCTGTCTTTCAAAGAGAACGCTGGGTCTGTTTGTTGTTGTGTTCTATTTCCATGTTGCCTGTGTGTGTGTGTGTGTGTGTGTGTGTGTGTGTGTGTGTGTGTGTGTGTGTGTGT
>JAVQIZ010201359.1:0-15489 GCA_036023535.2 Galaxias brevipinnis
CCTATCTCTTCTTTCTTGAGCTCTCTATGAAAATATAATCCAGTCTGAAAATCACTGTTAGTTGATTGGTTGTCTTCGTTGGTTCCACAGTTTCTCAACCAATCTCCTTGCCCAGAGCAATCGGACAGCGATGGCTCCTCCATTAGATCGCCCGAGGACTCCAAACCTCTGATGGTCACCACTGAACATCGTGATCCCACACTCCGGTTGCAGAAGGACAGTGAAATGTAAGTGCCTGCGTTGTGTTGTATTATAGGTTACAAATCGTAGACTTCAAAACAGGGAAACCCACCTTTATCAAAAATACTTCTTGATCAGCAATGTTAAGATTCCAAATTATTCCAATGGTCGCAATTTTTTTATCTGAAAAGAAATAACAAAACAGAATTACAATCTACAACCATGCTGACCCATGCACAGAATGTGCACACCGATCTGCAGTGTACCATAAGGCGTGTTTAGTCAAAGTCACATCATCTGATTGAATGCTCTGTCTGTCTCAGGTTCAGGACTCCTAACATCCGTCGTTCCATCCTGGAGTTGTCTCCCCGAACTCCAACGCCATTCAGGTCTGCCTTGAATCTGCCAGAGGCCAAGTACGGAGCCCTTAAACTACTGGTGAGAATTTTCCCCTCTGCTCTCTTCAACCAGTTAGGTGCTACAGTAGTTCAACTATGTTTCACATTTTTGTAGTATTTGCAATATTTTCATTTCTTTTTGCCATTTGGTTTAAGAGTGAACCACTACAAGGTGCATGCCTTTTGTGGCCTCTTTATTAGGTAAGCACATTGGACTTGTTAAAATAGCCTAGTGGTTGAAGCCGCTCAGAAACCGCTGATCTGCTGGGATTTCCAAACACCGGTCTACAGCTCACAGAGAACGCTGTGAAACAGTGAGCAGCTTCTCTGTTGGTCAAGTGTAAAGGAGAGAGGTCATAGGAGAATGGCTAGAATAGCTGACAGGAAGACCACAGAACTCAAATACCCTCTCTTTGCAAAGAGCACACGCTCTCTGCTCAGAATGACTACCTGCTCCCCATTCTAGCCATCAAAGTGGATGCATTGGCCAAATAAAGAGACAGATGTAACTAATTGCAGGGATCACATTTTCAGTATTTTCATCTGTATTCTGCAAAATACATAGATTAAGCCAGACATTTCCTGAAACAAAATTTTTTTTAAGATTGTTCCAAAAGATGTCAAATCTTGACTAGCAGGATTAACAATGGGCCTGAATACGTTTAATGACAGAACGCAAATAGAGATTAGTGCATAAAATCACATGGTGCTCTACAGAAGTCATGGCATGAACACAACTTTAGGAACATAGATCAATGTAGAAAACAGAACAATGTTTATCATGCCAAACGTTTTATAAATGTACTGGATTTAACACATGTATACACTCTGCCACGCGTTAGAAATCAGTCGTAGACGCTGACATTTATTCTCCCCGTTTCTGCATGTATTGCAATAGATACCGTGTAAATGCAATACATACAGAAACATTTCAGTGTAAGGTCCCAAAAATATAAAGAGTAGGAAACTGAGGACAGATGCTCTGAGGCTTCACAAAACCCACTTATTCAAGGACTTTAATGTACAGGTTACTTTAACTCAAGTCTCTTTGTCTTCTCTGTGTGAATGTGCCATACAATTTTTTATAGAAAACCTTGTACAAATGGTAACAGAGTTTTTTTTCAGGCCTCCCCACAAGGCCAGAAGATGGTAGAGTCCATCAAGCAAGAGCCTATGGAATATTCCATTTTGGCAGGGGGCTTCACAGATGGCCAGTCCGCTGTAAAAAAAATCAAACAAGAGGTACTTGACACACATTCTTCATCTTCATCCTAACACAGAGTACAGTAAGAAATCTTATCAATCTCATGCATTGCAATATAGAGCCTCTGTAGAATGAAGTAGTTATTTATTACTTCTGAGAGCAGACTGAAAACCTTAACGTCTAAAATGTTCAGAAAAATATGACTTTGGTATATGTTGTTTAAAGTTTTGTTTTAACAACAGTATTTTTCGCAGGACTTTCACAGCATCAAACGTTCTGCCTTTAAAGCTTAACTGCAGTCTGGACAAAGAAGGGTCTAGATATGTTATTAGATTGCTGGTGTTGTGTCAGTATTCTTTCTGACTCCTCTGACATTGGGTTGTAAGCTTGTTATGTACTTGTGCTCCTAGGCAGAGCTTCTATGCGAGAGGAGTCCCTGCATGCAGTGGGAAGGCCAGGATCTCAACACCCAGCTCTTCTCACCCACAGCCCACACCCAGGAAGTACCTGTAAGCTTATTCGTTTCCTCACATCTCATTTTGGCCCTGAGACTAGTACAACTCATATGACATTAAACACTAGTCTGATATATACATTTCTTTTTTTATTTTGTAAATAGATATGACCATCGGTGCTCATATGTGGAGCAAATTGTTTGGTAACAATAGGGCACGGCTATCTGGTTTGTGACACTGTTATTTGTGACACCGTTATTTAAAAATTAAATGAGAATGATTGATTTTGTTTGCCAAAAGCACTTTTGGGGTAATTAGCCATCTTAACCTGTACAGGCGCACTCAATCATTCCTTTAGTTTGAAATCAATGGGAAAGCAGTAGCACTTGTAGCACTAGTAGCAGCACTAGCAGCAGCATTCGCATGTTTTGTGTTTAAGCAAAAAATTTTTATAAAAAGTTTGAACTTTGAATGGTAGTCAGGTTTGTGTAGATTAACTAACACCTAAGCAAAATACTGATGGTCAATCAATTCTTGTGGACATTAATATAAAAGTTTTTTTTCTTTAGACTGTAACCTTTGTATTGTACATATACAACTTGTGGTTAAATGTTGTAGGTCACATACACAGTAACAGAGAACTGTATGCAGCACCCGCTACCCTCCTTCACTCTCTGCATCTCTCTCCCTGTATTTAGGACCTGTTGACTTGCTCTTCGTTGAGCGACAGTGCACATAAATCCTACAGCCTGCCTTGTCGGCCCATGGGAAGCCCACCTAAGGTGTGTGTGACCCGGAGGTGTACTGGTTCTGAGCTCCTCAAACCATACTGTAGAGGGAGTAACTGATCTGAGCCCCTCAAACCATACTGTAGAGGGAGTAACTGATCTGAGCCCCTCAAACCATAAGAGGGAGTAACTGACTATATTCATCATCTTTGTTCTGCTTCATCTCCCATCAGATGAACGCGTGGGAGCAGGTGGCTTGTGGGAAGACAGAGGATCAAATCCTGGTTGCAGAGCAGACCCACAAGTACATGAACACTTACAGTAGCAGGACACTGGTTATGTAGACTGGGAGCCTACCATCCCGGCCTCTGGAAACACAACAGGTTTCCCTTCAGGTTTGACTTTGTGGTACATTTGGGAGAGACTTTTACACACTTGTTAGAACCAACCAAAGACTATCTGTGTTTGACCTTATCTAAAAACAAATTGTATACTACGTTCATGTTAATACTATTTCTTTTGGTTTTGTTTACAACTTTTGTATTATAAGTGGGAGAATCAAACTTGTAATTTACATCGGGCCGTATTCATTTTAATTCCGAATTTAGATATTAATATAAAGAACAAGTTGATTAATTTATATTGTTTTGTTTCAACAATGGCAGCATTTCTTTTTCTATTATTGGCCAGTTGGCAGTGTTTGATTCCAGTATTTCAACCCCTACTATGCTCCTAGCCATTAAAACGTTTGGAAACATGTTTTTTATTATAGCGAGGAGACATTTCCTGACATCATACTGAAACATTTCACTGGCAGTGTAACATTACTGACACTGGGCGTGTATGTGTGGGGAGGGGAAAGTGCTTGCAAGCACAGTGAGATTCCTAACACTAGACACACAACCAACGTGACAGTTCATATATTTCTTTCAAATTACAATGAATTGTCCATTTCATGCCCGAAATAGGTCCATTTACAATCATGTTCAATCCTATTAAGTATTAGCAAGAAAACAAATGCCAAGCCCTTCAAACTAAGTTTACTGCTGCTGAAGCCCTCTAGTCAACTCAGCTGGATTTTTAGCACCTATTTAAACTGAAACCTTGTCACTACGTGGCTCTTCACAATGCTGCTCTTTAGCCTTTTGGAAATGAAGAGCAGCAGCATGCATTTACATTCTGAGACAATTTGGGCATCAAACAAGACAGTTTTTATTTCTGTACTGTACATTATGAATGCACTAACTATACACAAGTGCACTTAACAGTCATGTAATCGCTCATTCCGCTGTGAGACATGCATTATTGTAACCATCTCGCTGCAGAATGTTCACACAATGTGAAGGCGCTTGCTACTTTATCTGGGGGTAATGTTTTTAATTATTATTATTTTGCTAGTCTTTTCCAGGATCCTTTATGGGGAAATATTTCTACTGAACAAAGTTATTGTTGTTGTTGTTGCTATTTTGAACTAAGCCAAACTGCTGGAATTTCCGTAACACTGCTCTCTGAGTTTACTGTTTATTTATTAACACCAGGAGCGTTACCCAGTATGTAATATGACAATCTGCATTTGAATTGTGAATTCTCAAAAATATATATACATTAAGCAGAGATATATTGTACTACAAGAGAAAGCCCACAGAATCACAATTTTTGTACAAGTATTTTTATAAACATTGTTTTCTTAATGCATATAAAATCAGTTTATACGGAAACTGTTGTTTTCAATCTCAAACACTTAATGGACAGCTAATAATTGACACCTTGTTTTTGTAGTAATTTTCAACAAAAGTTTTTTAAGTGTACTTTTTCAAGTTTTATGTGTGTGTTTTTGTACTTTTTATAAGGAATTTGTATACTGACTAGTCAATAAAGTTTTTCTTAAAAACTATTGTGCTTAAGTAGTAACTACTCTACCCTGTTTGAGTAAGGGGGTGCGGTGGGTGCTGTTGTCTCAATGAGAAGGTTCTATTTTGAAGGGCCCCTGTAATATGAAATTCAGCAATACATACTGTATGCCTAAAAAAATACAATAAGTGCAAAAATACACATTTCTTGAAACACAATATGCCAACAATATAAACAACCGTGTGCATAATTTTAAGACTGGAACCAGGACCGGATTGAAAGACTTGACTGTGTCGGCACTCCTAAAACGTCTTCCATTTTATGGGGGGCTTCATAGCGGGGACACCATGCAGACAAAAAGACGGACCCAAATATATTCTCACATTAATATGTTCTCACACAAATATATAGATATTTTTAATAGAAGTGACTATCATTCCTTCTAAGGTGATCTAAATAGTGGCCTCCTAATAGTCGTGGGCGCCGTTGTGTTAGCAGAAGTAGAATGAGTCCGTCCTCGATTGATCGGCAGCGAAGGTCATTCCCAGAGCCAGCCTCTTCTCTGTAGTATGCAAATACTCTCATACACACGCTCAGCGATTTACACAAAGGGTTGATTGTTGTCCGTCTGCAATCCTAAACATATACTGAGAGCGTGTGCACGTCAATTACAGAGTAACCTGTTACGTTTATCAGCTAACTTAGATAAAGAGGGTTATATGCAAAGGTTTCCAACCGTTCTTTCATATGTGAAGACTATGGGACTAATGTTAAGAAGACTAGGATAAGAAAGTCTGTCTGACCTAGTAAAACTATTTTAGTCCAGAAAAACACCCCCTCTGTTGCCCTCATTCGTTCCCTGAAGCACTGGTCCATAGGGGCTAAGCTCAAGTGTTCCTGTTGACACACAAACACACTCACACATACATTCTATTACACACATTCTATTACTAACAAAACACATGTACACATACACACACACACACATTATATTACTATTAAAACACACACACACATTCTATTACTAACAAATCACACACATACACGTACACGCACAAACACACACACGCACACACACACACACACACACACACACACTACTCGTAACAAAACACACACCAGGGGCTGTATTTACAGCTTCTCCCTACTTTCAGATCCCCTGCTAGCCACCTGCTACAGTCCTAGTCCCTAGGCTTCTGAAAACACCAGTGGATTATCAACAACAACCACATCCACACCAACACCTAGAGAATTTAATGTTTATAGCAAAAAACTAAGAAATTACAGACCTAAAATGTTATTTACTTACATCGTAGCAAAAACATGTGAAAAAAAGGGAAGTTGTACCTAACAGGGGTGTGGTGTTGGCTGTATGTGTGGTGAATGACTGTGTGTGTGTTTGTAGGTTGTTACTAATAGCAAGCTAACAAGTAGGCCTATTTACTAAGCAATAAATACAGCAGTGCTCCAAAGTCAGTTCAAACTCAAACAAACAGTATTAATCACTATTTCCTTGAAGTTCTGTCATGGAAATTTAAATATGGGTCAAGTTGTACATGGTGGCTTCTGTATTTAATTGAGAGGAATTCACAGTGGCTCAGTTTCACATCCAGGCCCCCCCCCCCCCTTGTGTGTGGTGTGTGTGTGTGTGTGTGTGTTAGATAAGGTGGTATTTAGATGATCTGTCACGGTCCGGCCGTGCCTCCTGTTGTTTTCCCTTTCCCTTGTGCCTCCTGTTCTCCCCTGTCTCTCTGTGTCTCTGTCTGTCTCTCCGTGTGTCTGTCTGTCTCTCCGTGTGTCTTTCTGTGTGTCTGTCTGTCTCCCTGTGTCTGTCTGTCTCTCTGTGTCTCTCTCTGTTTCTCTGTCTTTCTCTCTCTGTCTCTGTGTGTCTGTCTGTCTCTCTGTGTCTCTGTCTGTCTGTCTCTGTGTCTGTCTGTTTCTGTCTGTCTCACTGTCTCTGTCTACCTCTCTGTTTCTGTCTGTCTGTGTTTCTTGGGCGTGTCGGTCTCTCCCCTGGTTCCCAGCCCCACCAACACACCTGCTCTTTGTTGCCATCAGCTCACCTGCCCTCAATCAACTCATCTACTCAGCAGTATCTACTCCGGTTTTTCATCCGTTCATCGCCAGATCGGTGCTTCACCTACAGAGGTAGTTCCTCGCTCTAGGCCACTCTGCATTTCTGTTTTCAGAGCTTTTTTTCACATTAGCTAGCTAGCAGACTAGCTTTCTATTTATTTTTGGTTGAATATGATAATTTTCCCATGAAATAAGTAAAAAACTCATGTAAAAAAAGATTCCTTGGTTTTTCCACTCTTTTTGAGCACCCTCCTGTGGGCTGTTTCCTATGAGAAAATCAGCCACGTCCTATGAAAAATCACATTCCATTTTCCTTGATGCCATACATTCCTGCAGAACAAACTCCACTTCAAGATAGGTCAAGCCGACAACACATGACCCAGGCTGGTAGCCAACCATTCCTGTTCACTGTTTGGTTGTTCAACAGTCAGTGGCATGTAGTTGGCTACTCGTAGCACCATTACTACACAGCTCGATATACTACAATTAAGCAAAGAACCTTTCCTACCCAGCTGGACAATACCATAATCAACAAAGTGTTGCTGTGGTTTGTGGCCCTAAATTCTGTATGTTTAGGCTGTAAATGTTGAATTAAGTTTTTGCCTGACTTAACTGGAGCTCCCAGAAAATCACATGCTAGCTTTCTCACAAGCTCAGCCTTCATCAGTATCAGCTAGGCAATATAAAGGTCTTGACACATTGCTCCGACAGTTGGAAGTCTTCTCGGATCGGTGAGTCGGTTTGACTCAATCCAAACATTTCCATCGCAGCACTCTGGAAGACACCAATCTGACAGCACATTTGGGAAGGCAGTGTTTCATAAGTCATGTGTATGTTGAGCATATTTTTGGTTCTCACCAACAACGCATAAAGCCATGTCTAAATTCCGAGGTGAGAAACAAAAGAATCCCGAACGTCTGATTGTAAACGCTCTAGAACTGAGTGGTTCACACCAAAGCAATGAGCACAGACACAAATGACCGTTTCCACAGTAACGACATACAGTTAGCTAACGTTAACAAATATTATTTCATAATTTTATTCCCCTATTAGTATGAGCTAGTGCATGACAATCGTTTTTATTTAGCTGCTATTGGCACCACGGGTGCTAGAAAAGGTCATTCTGTCCCAGTTGGTACCTTATTTAGAACATCATATTCTAGATAAATTTCAGTTTTTAGGGTGGCATAGCAGAGTCTGCATTATTGAAAGTGTATAATGACCTGCTCCTCACTGTCGACTCTGGAGATTGTGCCATTTTAGTTATTCTTGACCTCAGTGCTGATTTTGACACAGTGGATCATGCTAGTCTTATTGACCTCCTTGTGTATGGGCTTGGCATAAAAGGCACTGCCCTGGACTGGTTGAGCTTATACCTTAAAAACAGAACTTCCTCAGTCAACATAAGCTATTCCTCCTCTCCCCCTACCAACCTACACTGTGGAGTCCCACAAGGTTCCATTCTGGCCCCTGTCCTCTTCTCCATTTATATGTTGCCTCTAAGTAAGATAATCCAAAAGCACAACATCTCCTGTCACTTTTACGCTGATGACACTCAGCTCTACCTTCCTCTAAAACCCAACTTTCAGTCCAATTTAAATTCTCTCATAGAATGCCTTGAGGATATTAAATGCTGGATGGCTCATAGTTTCCTCCAGTTAAACAAAAACAAATCGGAAGTTGTTCTCTTTGGCCCCCCTAACTCAATTAACCTAATTACTAGGAGTTTAGGTAATATTTCCTTCTATTTAAAACCCCACTCCAGAAACTTTCAGTAATGGACCCTGAAGAAAATAAAAAACTTTCCTTTCACTAAAGGATTTGGAAAAGGTCACCCATGCTCTAATTCTTTCCCATCTGGACTACTGCAACACCCTATACACCGGAATCAGCCAGTCATCTTTGTTCTGCTTGCAGCTGGTCCAAAACACTGCGGCCAGGCTTTCGACTGAATCCAAAGAGAGGAACCGTATTTCCCCTATCTTGGCCTCTTTTTACTGGCTTCCAGTTAACTTTAGAATTGATTTCAAGATGATGCTATTTGTGTTTAAAGCACTGAACCAACTTGCCCCCTCCTACATGCCAGATCTACTGAGACCATACACTACCCCCCAGCCTCTTAGGTCTTCTGAATTGGGACTCCTTGCCATTCCACACTCCAAACTAAAGCTCAGAGGTGACCACGCATTTGCTGTTACAGCCCCTTAATTATGGAACAGCCATGTTGATTCCTTCAAGTCAGCTCAAAACCTATTTCTTCTCATTAGCCTTTGCATCTTAGTGGTTTTCCATGCACTTAGCTTGTATATAATATGTATATGTGTCACCACTGTTTTTTGTTATTGTTGTTATGTTTGATATACTGTATCTGAATGTGTTGTACAGCACTTTGGTCAGCTCTGCCTGTTTTAAATGTGCTCAATAAATAAACATGATTTGACTCAAAATGTAGACTCTACCAGAAAAAGCTGGTGGGCGAAGAAAGCCCTAATCTTAGACCTACTTAAGAATGTCAATGGCATGCTACTAGAGATGAAAGGATGTCTTTGAGAAGACTTGCCCTCATTAAAAAAATCTAAAACCTTGAATTGGATATTTTAGAATTATTGCATTTCCTTTGGAATATTGAACCACTTACTATCATCTGTGATTAGTTGTCAGTCTATCCTGTTGTTGACATTTAAAAACCTTTATTTGACAGAACTGAATATTAGTAATGAACGGATATTAGTAGTACGAATGATATCAGGATCCAGAAAAACAAATCCACTTTCATGCAACCAGAGTTCAGAAAAGCACTACACAAATATAAAGAATTGTTTATTTTAGTGCACATTTAAGATTAAATAATGGGTGGATTCATATACACCACTGAATATAATTTGAGTTCTCAATTGTTTTTGTATAACGACAACAGTATAGTTAAAGTGTGAACTATGAAATCAAGACTTGATGAAAAAATGTCTCACCTATCTCTCTTAAAGAATGAGTTGTAGAGTGGACTGTGCAGTGTGATAGTGTTTTCATAGGTTCAGAAATATGCATGTGCATGTTTGTGGGTTAGTGTTAAGAGGACAAGGCAGATAAGAACGGAAACAGAGAAACTACAGCAGACTTTCAGATTGGTAATGGAGTCATCTTGTGCGCCCCTAAACCAAAACCCCAGGGACTCGCACACAGTGCACCTGCTCCTAGTCCACACCAGCATATTTACAACAGTGACAAGAGATTCTTAAGTTGGGCTGTAGCTAGACTCTGCATTAAGGTACAATCAAATCTTCAACATTATTAATTATTATTATTAAGGTATGTTAATTATCCCAAACACTTTTAGTTCCTTAAAATGACAAGACAAAGGGCTGCACTTCTGTCTTTGTATAAATCTTTAAATTAACAACATTCTGCCCCAACACCTTGTTGTCTGAACAAGGGTGATGAAGAAGAGAGCTCAATGTATTTGAGTTTTCTGTTGTTTTAATACTACCAAGCTCTGTGCAAAATGTGCAAAATGTGCCTACTGCCAGCTTGCATTATAGATTTAAAAGTCGGTGGGAAGTAGCTCATTTTCTCCCAACTTCCTGAACCACAAAGCATGGCTGTTTGTGATAGCACGATTGGTCACTTTGTGGGCTCAGTAGCAGCCCCTACAACTCAAATGATATATGGCTGCTATTCAAACAGGTGCATATTTGCATATTCAGAACTTTTTAAACCAGGGGACACAAAAAGTTGGGACTGAAAACCTTTTGATACCCTTGTCTAAAAAGTAGGGCCTGTAGACTACTTGCTAATATATACATCATATTAGTCAATATGGAGGGAAGTGATCATGTTTGCCTGTGTTTTGGCCCTGTAATAGCCACAAAGCTGAAGCTCTTGCAACATAAATATACTGTTTTGTGTTACGCTTTAGTTAGTCTTTAGAAGATCTTTTTTTTCTCAAAGGAAAATTGTGAGTATTGATCAAATGAATGAACAGGCTTTACTACTCCTCAATTATGAATAGGTTTCATGCTACCATTTTCAATTAAGTTAATCTGCTAGGGAAATTTTAAATAATCTAATCCAAGAGACCTTTGTGAACCGGCCATGTCAGAATCTATCAAAGTCCCTCTCAGAGTGAGAGAATCTATCAAAGTCCCTCTCAGACAAAGAGAATCTATCAAAGTCCCTCTCAGAGTGAGAGAATCTATCAAAGTCCCTCTCGGAGAATCTATCAAAGTCCCTCTCAGAGAATATATCATTATGGTCTTTACTTTCCCCCATTATTTATTTAAAGCAAAGTACCTCAATAAAAAAATGGTATTTTGAAAGAATCAACAGTGTGTTAATAAAAAATGTATATTGATGTGATGAACTTTTACATTAATGAGGCCACAACTAATTTTAAACTATATTTTATGCCAGAGGTGCAAATGCTAATCTTTGCAAACAGAAAGGCATATAGAACTAGTATTATAGTAACCTCAGTGTAAGAATGCAATTGATTAAATAACTATATAAATGTTTTCTTTTCTTTTTAATAATAACCAAAAAAATCATATTACTTATAAGTGCTGTTGTTCTACTGGAATATTACATCCTCTGTTAAGCTCCGCCATTTGAGTCAGCGTGGAAACGAGGGGCCCTGAGTGCTGAGGTACTCACTATCTGTAAGGGTGGTGCACTCTGGTTTACTCTCGGAACAACTTCAATACATATCAAATAAACCTTGCCTCATTTAACATAGAAATGTTTTAGCTCTTCTATTTCATAAATTGGGGCCCAAGAAAAATGTGGGGTATAGCACCTTGTGATGAAACAAGATGCATTAGGGAAGACAGTTTTTGGCAAACAAAGCTAAATGTTGACTAAAATGGACTGCATTCCATGTTGGTTCCATGCTATGGCTAGAACCATAAATCGTAAATGTTGAGCATGATTCATACTTTACAGCTTCATTCTATATCTTTATAATGTTTCAATTTAGGGCACACTGTCACATGTGCACATTTTGAATAAAACAATGCTTTTCTGCCTCCCTTTTGTTTTCTTCCCTAAAATAGCCTTAAATAAAACATGGCTGTCGCAAGTGGATTGGTTCACCATTTCAGTTTGACATGTCACAATTGATATATAGGCGGATGTTGCAGAAGTGGTGGGCTCCCTTACACACATACACAATTCCTCACAGATACTCTCCTGCACACTTTCACAAACAGCCATGCTTTCTCTTTCTCCCTGGCCCTGTGGAGACGACTCTAGATTGATTTCCTCACCCCCACATGTGCTGTTGTGGTCAAAGATACTTGGGCACAAGCAGCCGCTCCCCGCTGCCAGAGGTTAGGTAGGAGGGCTGGGCTTAGCTGGCCTGCCCTGATAACCAAACCCTAACCATGCTGTTAGGACCAGACCTACAGCCTGCTTACCAAACAAACGTGCTGCTCACAATGCCTGGTTGGTTGCTTTAAAAGTGAATCTTTCTCCCAGTTATCAGAACCATTCATACCAAAGGTTTTAACCATGAGCATGGTTGAATATTTGTTAAAATATCTTTAATTACAAATCTAAACCCACTTTGATACTAATGTAATAATGTGGTGATAACAGTCGTTTAGCCTGTACTATATGTGTATAAGTAGTAAGTCTAAGTGACGAGGGTATGCAGACAGAGACAAACCCCAACGGGCTTAGAGATAGGCTAATATTACCCCACTGTTGAGAACATTATATTTATCAAGGTAAATAGTTTACATTTATTATAGAAAGTGTTTGTTTTGTGTCTTTGGACACATAATGTTCTGAACAGTGGGATTCACAGGTCAACCTTCAAATCTAACCTAGGTTAGTATTTAAGAAACATCCAATCTCTCGCAAATAAAAATTAAACACTTCGTTATTGTCTTCTTGGAGCAATATTTAAGATAATCATTAAGATACTTTCCCAGCACCAAGGGGGAATTGTAGGGGTGAAACAATTGACATGATAGAGGCATGAAATCCATTGACATTACAGAGATTAGGAGGTTACAGGACAGATAGAGAGAGACAAACAGGGAGAGAGAGAAAGAGATAGGGAGAGAGCTAGAGAAAGAGAGAGAGAAAGAGACGGAGAGATAGAGAGACAGACAGGGAGGGATTGAGAGATAGAGAGACAGCCAGAGAGAGATAGTGAGAGAGAGAGAGAGAGAGAGAGAGAGAGAGAGAGAGAGAGAGAAAGAAAGAAAGAGAGAGGCAGTGAGAGGTGCAGGGTGAGATAGACCAACCGGTTTCTGTATATAATTACTAGAGTATATTAATGTAGTTTATTAATGTACAGTTACCATACATGCATCACATTGATACTGAACATACTGTTAACATGTTTAGCTGCTTCTTTCTGTTTTGTTGTTTTTGTTTTACAGACTTTTTTTTTAAACTTTGTTAACAATTGTTATTTTGATATTGAACTGTCATATTGCGTTGTCAACACGGGTTTTCCTGTCATGCCATACAGTACACTGGACTTGACTCCCGTTATCCCAACACCTAGCTCAATTAGAGATGAATATTAGACTAACAGTAGATTTGCTGGCTTTTAATCCAGGCGATGTCTTCCCCAAAACTGTAATATATGTTCATCATTAACGATGTGTAGTGAAAAGTGATAATTCATTATTATTATTAGTAGCAGTATTTGTCTTACTTACTTACAAGTCACGTTACATTGCTTCATAGAATCTTCCACTGTCACGTTAAATGGCCTCATAGACGAATGTGTTATAATCTCGTAATCTTGGCCTTTTATGTAACTATACAACGACATTTGATGAGTAAAGTCGTGACTAAATCACATATCAGAGTAGCAACAGGTGACCTAAATGAAGCTGTGATGACATTGAGGGGAAAAAGCTACAAGGCTTTCTTTGCAATAAAAATAAGACAATTTAACAAACCAAGTAGGACATGGCTCAAATGTAAACAAAAATTAAACCAGCTGCTCTGTATGGTTGTGATGTGTGGAGTCCACTTACAAAACAACGTTTCAAAACATGGGAAAAGCATCCAATTGAGACCCTACATGGAGAACTTCGTAACTATGTCCTCGGGGTACAAAGAAACACCCTAAACAATGCATGCAGGGCAGAATTAGGTCAATACCCTCTAATAATTACAATCCAGAAATGATCCATATAAGTCTTTAATCGTTTAAAAATTAGTAGCCCCAACTCCTACCATTATAATGCCCTTAAATACCAAGAGTTGAGGTATAAAAAGGGTCCCCTCATCCAGCTGGTCCTGGGGATTAATTCACCCAATACTACAATGCCTCAGAACTATCCTCAGACAATCTGGCCCTTCCAAATTATAACTAAACAAAAAGAATTACTTATCATATTGGAAAGAATCCCCAAAATCCCAAAGTAAACTTGTATTCTATTTGGCACTAAACGGACAGTACACAATGGCAGACTACCTGACTTCTGTAACTGACAGAAAACAGGAAATCATTGACAAGGTCCAGACTCAGCGAGAACAGCCTGGCCATAGAAAAAGACCTGGCTGCCCAGGGAGGACACACTGTGTCCCAGGGAGATGTGGAGACCGAGATGCACTTTTAAAAAAAAATATGAGTGTGAGAGAGAGACAGAGAGAGACAGAGAGAGAGAGAGAGAGAGAGAGAGAGAGAGCGAGGGAGAGAGAGAGAGCGGTTGGACCTGCTGTGGAGGTGATTAGCGTCAGTGCATCAGCTACTGTCCTCTCAGATGTGCCTGCTGTTTGTTTACCCCTCCATTGTTGTTTTTTCTTCATATGGCTCTCTGCCTGAAACAGATCGTTTATAACAATGACTTTAAACATTTGAAAGTAGGTCAGTACAATTTAGTGTGCTAATGGAGTGAAACCCCCAAAAGAATGATGATCAGCGCCATATGATATGACAGAGGCCTGTGGTACACAGTATAAACAAACATGTCCAGTTCTGTTGGACCTAAGATCAGCTGCTGTAAAGTGGGAGAGCAAAGTAAACAGATGCAACAGGAAAAGTACGTCAAGTGTGTGGATAACACGTATCTGTTCTTCAGTTCATCCTGTCAAGGGAGAGAGGGACGTTTGTGATTCATTTGTACACCACAGAACAAATATTAGTTTGTAGCTTCCGAGATATCTTGGAAGAACGAAACGCATCTCTATAGTGACTAGCCTTTTCCAGACTGGGATTCCTTTCTTTGAACACTAGATATCAGCATTTCACTGCTTTCTCAAAATGGAGGACCCATTATCTACGGATTCTATAGTTTTCCATTACTTTCAGAGAAAGATTTATTTAATCTAACTTTGCTTTTCATATTGCAGTCATTTATTTGTGTGCTTTCTGAAAACATAGCAAGTCCTAACCAGAGATGGTGGTTGAAGCCTTGCCCAAGTTTCCTCTCCTCTGCAATGTCTGACAGCAACATTATATATAGTAAATATAGTATGTTAAATTATATAAAAATAAAAATAAATTTGCCCCATGGCAAGAAACTGCAGACTGTATTGGGAATCCATGAAATATCTATTTCAAATGTATGTAATATATACCATGAACCATGCACATATATATATATATATATATATATATATATATATATATATAT
>JAVQIZ010201368.1:0-18464 GCA_036023535.2 Galaxias brevipinnis
GAGGCAGTGGAGGAGAGCACTTAGCAGAGCGACACGCTGAACCTAGGACCACACTCACTCTGAGCTTATCTTTGTTTTAAACTGCTGGCTGCCAGGAGCCACTACGGACACGCACACGCGCACACACACACACGCACACACACACACACACCTAACCAAACCAGTGCACACACACACACACGCACACACACAGACACACTGACAGCTTTACATTGTCCAAAACAAACAGGCCAGAATAAACAGACAATAACACAAACACAACTACTAAAACACTCACTCACCAAGAATTGGCATGAGGGCACAGTGTAACATACGTTTACTGTCTCTCGTTCCCCCTTCTCTCTTACTGTATCTCCCTCTGTCACACACACACACCCACGAGCGCAGGAACACAGGCACTGAATGCTGCTACACTCCTCAACTTGATTTTGTATGAGTGGCTATCCTCTAATGTGCTTTCGCAAAGAGAAATCCCACGTAGAAAAAAATACAAAAGGGCATATTGGGGCCTTATGGAAGCAGACAGCTGATCATGTCCATTCGTCATGCTGTCAAGTTAATTACCAGATTGCAAAGGGGAATGAAATTACCCCCTCCCCCACCAGCACTCACTCTCACGTCCTCAAACACACACAAACACAATCACACACACACACACACAGACACACACACACACAAGCTCGCAAACCCATTCAATTGGGACAAGTGTCCCAATGCAAGCGCCCAAAGCGTCATTGTAACAAGTTGAGGACAGAGAGAAGAGCCAACGAAAGTGAGCGGAGGAAAGCGTACACAAGGTCAGGCCTGCATTCTTAATACTCTTCTGCGTTTTGAGCCGTCTTGCTGGCCTGGCACATAAACTGCTTCCTTTGGGAAAAACGGGGAGGAACATCGTGTTCCTCCTCCGTAGATATTGTTATGGCGCGTTCTCCTATTGTCTCCTGTTTTGTCTACTGAGAAAGCATGGCTCAGGGGAGGCAGACGCTCCACTGCTGAACATTATCTCAGCGCTAGGGCTAACCAAGTCTTTGTCCACTCCATCTCTATGGACAGCCACGGAGTGCAGAACGGGCCCTTTGCAGTACAATGAGTGGACGGGCGTTCAGGGGGCAGACGAGGGTAACTTCCTGTCTCAAGTGTTGATATTAGGAGTTCCGTTACAGGACGGAAATCCGATTCCTCCCGCTGTAGTCGACCCCTTCATCTCCTCAGGTGAATCCTCTCGCCCGCCAGCGTGTTTGATGTCACGAGACGCTCGCACAGAGCCTGCTAAGAGAATTAACCGAGCCGCCCCCGCCTGGCACCCCCCTCCTCTCGCCTTGTCTCCTCCTCGCGATTGTTCTCCCGCGTTAGACGTCCTTGCTATTACGAGGACGTTTGCTGGAGATCTGAGCTGCGTTCTTCCCCCAGACATGCAAAGAGTGCACCTACAAAGCAACGCATGCCAGACAATAATGCCGGGATGAAACGGTCGCTTTTTTTTTTTGGTCACTGACAAACACAGCATCACAGGAGAGGATGTGGCTTTGATGTGGCTCTTTGTTGCGTAGAGGAAATCATAGCAGACAGTGAGATGGTTTGCTCAGGACGTTTCTGGTGCACCCAGTGGAACTATGATGTGTAGTAGATTAAAATCAAGCTCATGATAAAAGACGGATCACTTGGACAACGTAAAAGCTTTTTTTTTTTCTTTATTAAAAACAGCTTTGACAACAAAATTTCCCTTCACTATCTTTTACTATAGTTCATGTAACTTGTTGGCTCTTTTCGTAGCCCATTTAATGTACGTGCATTTGTAATATCCTTGCTGATGGTTTCCCACTGACATGATATGCATATTTAACCCCATGGGGATTTTTAGAAAGTCATGCACTTCTTAGTTGAGACAAGATAAGGCGATCTGACAGCGCCCAGCTGGTAACGGGGCCACCATGTTGCCCTTTGCCACATCACCGCAAGTGGCGCGTGACACACGTCCTGCGCAGCAGTCGATGCACGGGAAATAATCTCCGACAGATGAGGATAACGGCCTGCTTGCCTTCCCACTCCCACTCACCCCCGCCTCCCCCCTTCCCACATCGTGAGATTCAGGCCAAGCCCATTGAAAAGGCGTCAAATGCACAGTGCTTAGCACCACAATGTACAACCTCCCAGCGGAGAGCCTGCTGCTTGTCAGGTAATGACAAGTAAGTGGCAGGAGAGGGAGAGAGAGAGAGAGAAAAAAATTAAAGACAGCGGACGTATTTTTTCCCCCCTCATGCTAACTGTCAATTAGTCTCAATCAATCCCGTCATTTCTGTTTAGCGTTGTTATGACAACTCTGCCCTGTCTTCCCATCACCGCATGGTAAATAACAGCCACAATGGGCCCGTGTCTGCGGACTTCTGTCAACAGTTTGATGGTTATTGGCGGCTCTGGAGTCTTGCTAATTATGCTTGCACCCAGGCAGGCTCCTTCAGATCATGATGCAATGAAGTTTTAGGCTACTTTGCTCTGTGGATGAGAAAGTAAAAGAAGTCAGCATTGTTTGAGATAGTTACAAGGCTGTTTATCCCCCAAGCCTTCATGGTTACCAAAAGAAAAAGGCCTAAAAGTGTATTGATTGGCATTGATAGAAACACTGGAGAAAGTGGCTGAGAAAGTCGTCTTTTCATAAAATACAGACGGCGTGATTGCGGTTGCCATGATTCTCCCCACGTCCGTATTTAAATAGAGGGAGAGGAGAAGCCCAGCCCATCAATAAGGAGTGCTGCTATGGATTATTAACATGTAACGGCCTAGACATTTGCTTGGCTGAAAAGGACTTTGGTGATGTGGGACTGACAGTGTCAATCTTAGCCTTCCTCAGAGAATCAATTAGGAGATAAACAGGTCTCCATGTCTTTGGCAGTGGCAGCCGCGATAGTCCGTCCCCTGGATTTCCTGGGGCAAGGTAAACTGACAGTACAGCTTAGTCCATCAGGGATAGAGGGGGTAGAATAATGTGTGTATGTTGCCTCCACTTGAGAGGCAGTGTTAGTATTGACTGCGGCACAAAGAGTTTGTCGATGCTGCAGTAGAACACAAGCTAGGCTGTTAAATAGGGGTAATGATGTGATGCTGTTTAATAAACTGGGTGTTAACAGCAATGAATGTGATAATGCGTCCTAGAACATTGGGATGTAAATATTGATATAAGTACGGAAGATAATTCACGTAATTGAATCTTATTTTGTGCTGTGTGTGTATGTGTGTGTGTGTATTACAATACAAATGTTCGTTCAAGGTGTATTTTGAGAGTGAAACTAGAGAAAAGGCAAAACCTGAATGCCAAATCCTGACAAAAATGTGGTGCTCTACTCTGCATTTGGCTGAGGAATTTATCTGCAAATTGCTTTTTAATATGAATTAAATTTGGACATTTGTAAAACAGCATAAAAGAATTGGATGTTATTTCTCCGGTCATGCACTTTGTGTAAACTATATTAAATTATTTGATAATGTAATATTAGAAAACAATGTTGTATTCTAATGACACGATTGTATTGTTTCCCCTTTAATAAAAAAAGAAAGCCAATTAATTATAAGTGTTATTATGCGGGCTGTTTTCCATTTACCAGAACTGCCCTTCATTCAAATAATTACAATTAAGAACCCACATGAAGTATCATTTTAGTACATGCATCCTTTTATTTGTAAATATTAGGCATTATTAGGCTGTTAATAATAATATAAATAATGTATATGATAAAGCATAATGAAAATGGAATCAGAACAACAGTTTTTGCAAGTAGAAATAATGCAGTTTGGCTGATAATTTAATATCTTGACTATGCTGGGGCCATCTAGCTAAGGCTTGCCTGAAACTGGGAAAAAGTGAAGGAAAACAAACAATTCTGACTCCTAAAAGGGAGGGGTAGATGGCCTTCAGGAAACTAATCATGCACATTTTTAACCTTATCTACTTGGCCGAATGGCGGGCTAGCACTGTCAAATTGATTTAGCAAAGAAATGCATCTCTGCCAAACAAAATGAATATAAAAATAAAGCCAAGGATCGTAGTTAAAGGGACAAAAGATACCGTGGAAACCTGGAATGCAGCGCTTGACCAGAGCGGAAAAGGAATAATAGTTTCCCATAGAAGTTACTGAGTTGGTGGCAAGTGAGTTCCTTCAATAAAAATAATTTGCAGTATTGAACTGTTCAGCCTCATTGAAAAAAAAAAGAAAAAAAGAAGATGATTGGAAAATTGTGTCTTTATAATTTATAATGCAGCAGTGGCAGTGGTCGTCAAAGAGCCTCCGGTGTCTTTAGGTATGGGTGGTGTGTATTGATTTTGTTGACAACACGATAGTGGGTTCTCTAACCATCCAGGAGTGTACCAATTAGTACCTTTTGTGGTTTCTAAGAAAGAAGCTAAATATGAGGTTGAGCTTTAAGGGTTTATCTCTTCACTATTGATATGTTTCGACAGAAACACAAAGAACGAGCACCATCCTTCTTGCCTGAAAGCTAATGCATTTTTCAAAGCTAATACAACGACGTCATCGCCGCCGCCATTTTGACTCGCTCCACTTTCCGCCATGTTTGACACATTTCTGTTCCATTTGCGTCACGTGTATCGAAAAGCTTTGGAATGCATTCATTGCCACTCTTTCTCACTTACCCTATTTAGTTTAGATGCAAAAAAAAAACAACTACATCTAACAACTAGCAGGGAGCGTCCTTTGCGTGAAATGAGGGTGGCGGACGAGTGACAGTGTCGGCTTGTGTTCTCCACCTTGTCTGTCGGTACACAGGGAGGGGCTAGACAGGCGTAGCGGAGGGTCATTGTGTCAGAGATGCGCTGGGTGAATAACTCCCCCAGTTACAGCTGTCAGCTCCACCAGAGCAGAGCAGTGCTAGCCAGGCCCAGTCAGCAGAGCTAAAGGAGGGGAATGGATGTCCGTGTGTGGGAGGATGGCGGGGGGCAGCATGGGGGATTTGATGGGTGGCCACACAGAGGCTCCTGACGGGGTTCTCAACACCTAGACCGCTCATTGTTAAACACGCTGCTCATCTCCTTTATTCTGCCCCAATGCAGATTCCACGCACAGCGGTGCGGAGCACGCGGACCCGGCAATGAACTGGGCCGGGGGGCTTTGTGTGGGTGTCACCGGCTGAGGCCGAGTCCCAGCACGACCGGCCCGGCTGGCATGACAGGGGATGCAGACCCCATGACGGGGGATTACTCCCACTCCTATTGTCTGAGAGGGCGCAGCGGCACTGGATTTGGGTGCACGGCTATTCAACGACTGTATTTCTTTTCCTTTTGGCAGTTGACAGGGACGCTGGGGAAGCCTGGCCTTTGTGGGGTTTTATTTTTTTTTTTTGCAAGCATCAGAATGTACAGTGATGTAGCCCCAGTTGGGGCCATTATTGTGAGTGTTGACACGGTAAGGAGAGCTCGCTGTGAGATTTTTATCTAACCGCTTGCTGTCTGACCTGTTTCCAAGATGTTCAGTTGAGGCTTGTTCCTCATGTATAATTTAGTGTTTGTTCTGTTATCACTGAAAAAAGAGAGAGCAGATTGACCTGGATGTAATCCATAGCCTTGGCCAGTTTTGACTTGAGCAAAACTAAGTTAATTTAGATGGAATTCCATTGTGTTTTTCATAATCGCTGTCCAAAAATCCACATAAAGTATTATTCATATAGCAACTGTAAAAAAAAAAAAAAATAGAGTATTGGACATCCACAAAGGTTTAAAAATCATCTGACACCAGATGAACTCTGACAACAACAATTTGTTGTTTGTGTTTAATTGATTTCTTTCAAATAACAATCATTTTCTCTTACATTCATATATGTTTTTACAAGCCATGCCTTCTCTATTAATGGTAGAATAAAAGGTAAAAATCTTACTGTAACAGCAAATATTGATTGTATTTGGTCCTGGTGAAAAAACGAGTTCCGTAGTGATCAATTTGTCATGCCTATATGTAAGATTCGAAAGATAATTTATCCCAACAGCATCAGATTCTGAAAGGTTATGTCAAGATGATTATCTAAACGTTTGACATGTTATTATTAATAATATTCTATATTCTTCCATCTTAATTGTTTTTATTAGGTTTTCTTGCAATTTGAGACTTTAATATTATGTAGTTTAGGTTTCTTATTATTTGGGATTACTTGGGATCAGTGAAGGACAATGTAATCTGCATAATCAAGTAAAACATCGACATTTATATCACCGACTGAACAGGTGATCAATGTAGTCTCAAAAATACATATTTTATCATCATATTAGATAGACCAAAAAAAGCGAAAATATTTCGGTATAGTCAAACAAATACATCCCATATACATTGGATGTATCTGTCAGATTATTCTAAACAACTGTTTGTATCTATATTTGTGCATGTGTGGGTGTGCGCATGCTTGTGTTTAGAATAATTTATTATGAAGGTTATTTTTTGTTATTCTGCTGCATTCTCCATTTAACACATTACCTTCGTTGGCCAAACGTCTACCATGCCCAACACTACAACTCATCGGTACAAACAGAGTCCTGTGTGGTTGATAAAGCACCACGGAAAATAGTAATGGATGGGCCCTTGGTCTCTCATGGAATAGAACTGGACCAGAAATATGTTTAAATTTATAGCAGAGTGCAGCCCAGAAAGATCAGTTTTTTTACAGGGAATGCATTCTTCCCCTGGCGTCCTGTCTGAAGGATCATAAGATTCAGAGGGATACAGTCCATTCCAGGATGCTTAGTGTTCTGAACCATTGTAATGCAAACCCCATTACTTGTAACCAGAACATGTCTACTCCAGTTTTCTCAACTGCCTCATTCTAGAAAGGGTACAGTTAGATGTCTGAAATCCCTTTTCGGCTGTCTACTTTTTTCTACTTTTTATTGCAGGAACTAAACAGAGTTATTTGAAAATATTTCCCCTCCTCCTTTGCTTCATCTCAGACACAGAAAAATGCTTTCAAATGCAAACAAATCATCAGGTCGCACTGCGACGGTGTGAACTCTGCCAAAACATACTCAACTGTTGATTATATTGTAAACAAGAGTCCATTGTGACTTTGTCCAGGCTTTAAAGTGAATTGCAGACATGTGCTCATTTGTAGACTGTTCTGGGATGTGTTTTAAAATCACTAAGCCTGTATATCAAAAGATTTTCCCGAGTGCATTTCCAAGAGATATCATGTTGAAATACGGACATAGAAAGAAAAAAAACAACATGGTGCACACCAACAGCTTCTCCTGTGGGCTGTCTAACATAAGACAATAGACAGTGCGATGGCTCTGAAGCAAGCGCTTGAAACAAATACTTTCACTGCCGTTGGCGCAAATACATTTGTCTCCCATTTGCATCTCATTTCTAGGGATCACAAGGAAAGGCGCCACGGTTTGACAGCCGTGGTCGTTTTTTTTTTTACACTCCCATTCCGCCTGTGCGGCGGGCTCCGGTGTCACAGCAAGGTGAGTGACTGGGTCAGGGGTAGCCCACAGGTCAGGGAGGTTTTACTGTCCTTCATCCCCATCAAACCGCCACGGTGATGAGGTTCCGCTCTCCCATCGGCAGGGAGTAATGGTGGTCATAAAGGCCCTGATTGCAGCACTGAAGAGAAAGAAAAGGAGAGAGAGAGAGAGAGAGAGAGAGAGAGAGAGAGAGAGAGAGAGACTGAATATCTAGCGTTCAACAGAGCACTTGAGCCCCCCTCTCTCCCAGTCGGTCTGGGTCATACGTAGTCTTTCCTTCATACCCTTCCATCAACACACCACACATAGTTACACAAACGCCGTCAACATGCTAAGTTTAACCGTAATCTAAAGTGCTTGAGAAACGTAATTGTTTTCTTTCCCTAGGGAAGTAGTCGTGCATGTCCCAGATGGTAATAGATTTCTTTGGTGTCACATAAAAGCAATGCACAGTCCTTTCTAAAGGGGTACTTCTGTAGCAGGAAAACAGGGAAATATTGTCTGGATTGTGATGCCTTAGGTTTTTAATGGGAAATTAATGTACCATACCTATTTACTAATTTCTTATTGGCTCTTAACTTTAATTGTTTGTGAATAACGTCACATTTCCCTATTCCATTCGTTGATAATTTGGTTTGCTGAGCTGTAGAAAATGTGGTTTGTGATGCAAGCAAAATCAATACCGTACTTACACAGATTAAAGGAAGACTTCATGAAAAATATTGCTTCACTGCCTTTAGGTTATGACAGTGTATTTACGCTCAGGTTTACTTCATTAATCACCCACTAAAGAGACAGAGTATCAGTGCCCTAGAGCTTAGCTGTCATTTCTGTGGGGGCACGCCATGTTGTCTTGTTAAAACATTGATTGAGCACATGTGGTAGGGAACATTTCTCCAAACTTCATATAAACAACCACAACACAGAGAGCGAGAGAGGGAGAGGGAGAGAGAGAGAGAGAGAGAGAGAGAGAGAGAGAGAGAGAGGCGGTTGACCAGACCAACTCACCGTGCCAGCATTCTGGAACAGTCCCACAAGTCTATGTAGGCCCCGTCCAATTCTCCATCTACCAACGTGTTCTTTTACAATCAAGGCCGTAATTAAGGGGAACCAACCCAGAAACTATCAATCAGTTAATTAGCCTAGGCATAGCTAACCAAGTCCAGCTCCCCCATTCCTGCCCACTGGCTTCTATCAGGAGACCCCCTCTGATAAAAGGATGGGCCCGGGCAGATTTAGGGATTGACCAAGAGAACAGGATGCCCACTGGTCACTTAGAGAGGGTGACTGGGCACCGGACGTCGAGAGATGCTGATTTTTATCATACAAAGTACTCCAGCTTTAGAATGGACGCGTAACCGTCTCTTTTTAGCTAAGATAAATTAAGTCCAATTTCCGAATGATTTGTCAGGGAGGAATTATATTTGAATCAATATTTGATATCCGTAAAATACATATACATCAAAGAATGACAGGCTTTGCTGAAAACAGAAAACAGAAACAAAACAAGTATACTTGACCGCAATCAAAGTTCTAATTTATTAAACGTATATTTTGAACAGCGTTAAATAATGATAATATTAATAATAATAATCACATTTCCGTGCTACGATTTGGTTTGTTCTCGTCTCCATTTCTCTTTGTGGGGGGGGGGGGGCACAGGAAGCAGAAAGCAGTAACAGTCCACAATGTGTGGGTGCCGCTGTGGTGGTGTCCCTTACACCAAGACCAGAAAAGCAACTGACTACAGACCAGCGTATCCAATCCATTTCATTACTCTGTCGCCTCAAGGGCATTTGAGCATTGAAGTATGGAAAGAAAATATCCAGATAGTGTCACCAACCAATTCCACATCTTTAAAGCAAATATAGTTCCAATGGAATTAAACAGGGAGTGCAATAATCCTGTCGGAGAAAACAATTGCGTGATTTTTTTCTGTTGGTTGTCATAAGGAGAGACAAAAAATATTGAACTGGACCTTCGCAGATGACAGCCCGTCAAGCACCTATGAGAAAATGATGGGAGCTGTTTTCCAGAAGATAGGGCCCTCTGCAATAATAGATCTTGTAAAGCGGCCAAGCTCCCCACTAGCTTGCCTCCACCTGTGTACATATATTATGATAAAACCTGTCATCACAAAAAGAAATGCAATCTTCCCCCAGCTCCTCTCTGGATCCGCTGCTGTTTAGAATATGGCGTTTTTCTTTTATTTATTTATTTTTTACAGCCTCATCCTATAAATGGCTTTCGTGTGCATTTTTGAAGTATAATACAGATTGCACATGGCCAGTGATATCCGTGCACGTGTTGATTAGTTTGAAAGCTCCAAATGGCCCATAGCTGGTGACATCATGGTGTACCTGCAGCTCAACAGGGCGAGTGCTGGGGACCGTCTAGGGGGCTCCTTCGTGGCGAGTTGGGAGGGGTTGGGGGACGCATGGAGGAGCCAGCGCAGATCACAAAATCTGGGCCCAGGTTCTCTTGGCAGGCAGCGGAGTGTGAAATGTACAGAACGTGTCATGTTAGCGGTGCAGCTGCCTCTGTGGCTGTGCCTTAGCATTGTCAGAGGCTAGATGGGAGGGAGGGAGGGAAAGAGGGAGGGAGGGAGGGAACAGGTCCAGATGTGATGTCTTGCCAGCCCACCAGCCAGATGGGGTGGCCAAACGAATACTCCATTGATTTCTTGTCTACAGTAAGTAACTTGAAGAACTAAATTCTCCGCTCTGGCGCTTTTTTTTTGTTTCTATGTTAGCTCAACTTGCTGTGGGACTTCTTTATAGTGGTGGAATAATCCATTTTTATAATCGGGGGAAGGAGTGCTAAACAAGTAGCAATGGTAGCACTGCTGGAAAGCAAGGCAAAATGGCTGAAATAGAATTATGTTTTAAACACAATAAACCCGTCTGGTTAGAATGGCTGACTGGCAAATGAGACAAGACGCCCGACAAGGTTTCAAACTTGGGAAACATTCCTGCTTCTTATTTTGTTCCATGTCAAGCCGAAGCAAGCCTTCTATTTACACGGGAGTGTTTTGGAAGCGGCACGCCTAATTTGCAGCAGGCCCCATGTTTTCCTTGTTAATTGCAGTCACATATCATTTAGTTCCCCTTTATTATTTCAAAGAAAAACAATCAGAAAGCCTCCACCAGGCCCACAGCGTGCTGATCCTGTCTCTCGGCCCAGTTTATCACAGCAACTCTCTGCTCCTGCCAGGGTCTGGTGGAACAGATGCCGACTTATTTTGACTTTGCGCTGCTAGACCCAGTCAGATGAGCAGCAGGTTGAATACGCACGCGCGCATACACACACCAACGCACGCACACCAACACACACACGCACATCGACACACACACACACACACACACACCAATACACACACACACACGCAAACACACACCGACACACACATGCACACCGACACACACACACGCATACACACACCTACACACGCACACCAACACACATGACTGCCTGGATGGCTGTGAGGCAGTGTGTGTTTAACTCTTTGGTTGTTTAAGTAAGCTGAGATGAATCCCCTCAGGTGAACTGTTCATTAGTGACTCCTTGGCTGGGCCGGCTAGCGTTTGTGTTGGCCCCCCTGCCCCTTTCTCTCTTTATATATCTCTCTTTCTCTCCTCTCTTTCCACTCTTTCTCTCTCTCACCTGTCCTCTGTTTTCTCCTAAGTATTTCAAATGTCCTCCTCTTTGCTCCTCTCTCACTATCCCTGGCGCTCTTTCATATGCTGTTTGTTTGTGTTCTGCCCGACTCTGAGGGAGGAGCAAGCGAAGGGGGATGAATGCTAAGCCGGTTGGAGTTATAGCGCTGGTCTTTGTCCTCTCCTCATTATTTTCGCTTTGATTACAATCTGGCCCGGCTCAGGTTCCCCTTAATTCGGCTGGCAGAGGCTTTGGCTGAAATTGTGCCTCGCTGAGTGATGGTTGAATTGAAGCTAAGAGGGGGTTCACTGCTAGACGAAGAACAAAACAACAATGATATCATCTGTAATATATATAAAAAAGAAGAAGATGAAGCTAAAACAAGCGTCCAAACATTATTGCATATAGCATTACAATAAATACTGCCTCCGAGTAGATTCCAGAGTCTTCCGGACACAGAGACGATGTATCCAACCATGTAATTCCTTCAGGGACGCTTTTCCGCCGCGCCACTTACACATATTATACCAACGGGGCGTCTTGTTTATGCCAGAATGAGATTGTTCAGTAACTGTCACAGCGGCTCCGCGGCGCCTGTGGAGGAGAGGATGGGAGAGCCGGGGCTCTGTGTGGCGAGCGGGGATGCCGCCTGGCCTGGAGACAGCCCTGTGATGGGAGGGACTGTGTCGTCAGGCCACCAGCGCCAGCACCATGGGGGCCAGGTCCCCGTGTGGCGCTAAATCATAACGCTGGGCTCCCACCATCTGTTCTCCATCAGTGACCCGGCTCCTCCACCCGACCCACCACCTCCCACCCCCCAGGCCCGGCTAGACTACCGTTGTGGCCCGTACGCCACATCCAGCCCCGTCTAGCTCTCGCTCCGGCTGTGGTTTAACTCAAACTCGTTTTCCCAGTGTATCGATCTGCCTACTTTCCTTTGTGACTCTGCGCAGCTATTCTCTTCTCTCTTTTCTTGTTTCTCAAATCTTTCATTTCACCCTCCCGCTCCCTCTATCTCCCAGACCCCTCTCCTCGCCCCTCATCACCCTCTTGTTGTCTCATGTGAAAAGTGTGCTACCCTGTCGGGAAGAGGGAAACTTTTATTCCACTGATGTGAGTCTCTCTCTCAACACCATCGCTGTCACTTTGATTATTGCCGCGGCTCAGAGTTATGGCTGCGCCGATTCCGCCGGCCTTAATGTTCAAATGAGTGTTCCTAATTAAAAAAAGAAATTGCAAAGCCATTCCAATGCTTCTCTAGGTGGTGATGAGTGAGGGCAAAGTTATTAGGCTTTTGAACTCCTGCCGTGAGGAGGGCAGAACGCGGACATTCAAAAGCAGCATGACGTTTTGTGTTTGTTATTTCTCCGGAACGTTTTTAATTTCTTGCCACAGATTTATTTCCTGATAACCAATCCCAAACATTACTTTTTTTTGTTCCAGAGAGGGGCAATTATAGCTCTCACGTCAGCAGGCAGGGCTTGTCTCTCAGACCCCCTCCCCTTTATTGCTTGCCTCTCTGTCTTAGACCGGAGCTTGCTGCATATGCTTGCTGTGCCATAGTGGATTTTGCACGCTTTTCCAATTGGTTTTACAGCTCTCAAAGCTTTTGAATGGAATCGTCAAATCATTCTGTCATTGTTCTCCAAAGACTTTGCTGCTATCATGAAGAATAGTGTGTGCTGTTGTTACCAGCAAGAAAAAGTGTGACATGACTGAGCTGTTTCTCGCTCCAACGCTCGAATGATGTATTGCAGCTTTAAAGGCAGGCACTTATGGCCAAGTATTCTCCATCATGGAACCACTGACTATGACTTTAAAGGTACCATATCGCTAAAACACACAAACGCCACTAGCACATGGTCCATTAAATAAAATATGTTGGTGGCTCAGGGATGGTTTGAGGACTCACTGCCCAATTCACCCGCAGTATTAAAAAGTCCACCTCACTTTTGGGTGAATTCCAGGCTACGAATACCAGTTAAAAATGGACAAATGCTGTACTGTGCATGTACTGACCATGACTGTACCTAATTCACATGCTTGCTTCTATCCAAAGAAATGCAAGATGTTTTTCAGTCAGTAGCCATGAATAGAGAGATATAGGGAAAAGTAATGTTCCCATGGAAAAAGGCCACCAATTTTAGCTGGATCATTTCCCCATGGATTCCCAGTCTTCTACTTTGGGCCGGGCCACCTTGCCCAAATGCCCCCCTGTGGCCATATGCACCGAGACTGAACCGTACCACTATACCAGTTCATCCGCTTCTGTTTCCCACCAAGCGTGACTGCTCGACAGCCCATCGGTGTAATTGAAATGACCTTTCACTGATTTGCTGGCAAGTTTTTAATATTTTTGGCTCGTTGTTAGTGCCGAAGCGCAGACATGGCATGCCACAGGAAAAATAAATAAATAAATACAAAAATAAATTCTGACATGACAGAACAAGACCCTGACAGCATCTTTCCTCGATTGTTCATTTATGAAAATATTTGGGTATATGCAGTCAGGTTTGTGATGGAGTTATTGAGGCAATTTATTCTTCCGAGTGTCAGTTCACTCTGAGAAACGCTTGTAAGAACTGTAACTCATGCCATTCACGAGGCAGACTCCTGAATTCATGCAGGCTGTCAGCGCAGCCCGGCCACATCCATTAATCACTATACATTTGATCGGAAAGCAGTGAACCTTGACTGTTTCCTGTGATGGAAGGACAATGGACGGCTGTGTTAGATCTGGTTCACCAAATTAGGTTACTCCAGCTAATGGCCATTTAGATAGAGGATAACGGAGAGGCCTTTTCCTGAAGAAATGTGTTGATGGAAATAGGAGAATTATCGTGGGGATAGAATGCTGCAGAAAGGGGCTGCTTAATGGGGCACTTGCTTACTGTGGACATGCATGGATGTTTCTCCTTTTTTGAAACGTCAGAATATAAGCATGGCATTTGTAGTATCACTAAAATAATGACTTGGAAAAAAAAAATCAACCTTTTGTTCTGTGAAAAAAAAAAAAAAAAAACACCAGCCAGCTTTGCAAATGCAGGCAATGGGAATGATTTGTGTATGTGCCTGGCAGTGCAATGGCACTCAAAGCCAACGTGACAGGTAGCTTATAATTTGTGTGAATGCTTTGTGAAAGTCACACCCGCCCATTTTCTTAAACGGTTATTTTCTCTGTCCCTTGCTGTTACGGCGCAGCATTTCCAACAACATTATTTCAAACTCCTTTGAGAAGAACAACAGTGGGTTTTACATTACCAAGCCAGGGGAATTGAGCAGAGAATTAAAATTACAATACCTGCATGCCCAGCTGCCCACCTAAAATTGCTCAGCTGCTGTTTATGTGCTTCCCTGTGCAATATCCTGCCATTGAGCTCTCTTATAGGCACTGTAATAAACCCCTTCGCTGTTGTATGGATTTTAAGTCAGGAAAATGGGAATACAGACAGCAGAACGCCGGCTGTACTATCTCAATGATTTGAGTCCGACTGTTTCCTCACCAAAGGCACTCCCTGCTTTTTGGAGACTAGTCGGTAAAATAACGGCACGCTTGCTGGGAGTAAATAGCAGCCAGCCACTCCTAAAAGGCTTGAAAACTCAAATTAACCCCAGCGATATTCCACCATGTCTACACGGCTGTTTTCCGTAAAAATCCAAACAAACGGTTACTCGTGTCGGTGTGTGTGAGTGTAGCTCTGGGTGCAGTTTGGGTTTGGCTGCCCAAGCAGTTTTTTTTCTGGCTCGGTTATTTTCCTCTAAATGAGAACGAGATGTCGTGGCTCCCCTACTGCACGAGCGTGGCCGCCCAGATGAAGAATAGGCCCGCTGCCTCCCGGAGACTAACGCGACTGGCCGCATGGCATCACTTAGTCCAAATGTATTACCTCTTCAAAATGGGACAAGCCACCCCGGTGTTTGAGGGTCTCTCCCTGAATGGGAATAATTGACTCCTGAAACATATTTAATGTGTTTTCATTTGTTTTAGGTCTCACCGAGGCGTTGTGTTCAATGTGTGGTATCTTAGTTTTGTGGTGCTCTATTCATGATGAAAATACTTATTCTACCAAGTAAATGTTGAATATAAATTACATAATATCCTGATGATTTTTCACAATAATTTTGTAATATAAAATCATCAATAAGACAGTAATACTAAGCACTGATTTTTTTTTTTACAATATTTAAAAGATAAGATACAAAAATAAAAAGTAACAATTCTTTTTTTACTGAATTTCTGAAATAAGATTAGCTATATTTATTTTTGAATCAATCGGTAAGATATCTGTAAGATTATAAATATGTTAAATAGAATATATAGAGTAGTATTCTCACTGTGCGATGTGAGTGCTCACTATAACACTCTGGGTCTCCTGGGTCCGGAGTTGACCTGAGCACCGGGCAGGCCCTGGGGCCTAAAACCACTCAAGGCCTGCTTCGCTACTCCAGAAAACGTTCCAATTCACTACAGCACTCACCCTCCACCTCTCTCAGACCCCAGCACACACACACACACACACACACACACACACACACACACTCACTCTCTCTTGTTCTCTTTCTCAAACACATACACACACACACACACACACACACACACACAAACATCTGGTATCCAGGACGGTTCCCATGAAAGCAGACCTTTTAGCTCCCGACACAGGCCCATCCGCTGGTGTTAATGACGGGGGCATTCCTCAGCTCACCGATTCCAAACGCAGGGCGATGTCGAATGGATGCAAAACAGAGGCGGCGTGCGGTGTGGAGGGGTAACCCAACCCCGGCAGCAGGGGCTGGCTGCCACGGCCCAAAAGGGGGCTGAGGGCCTAGCCAGAGAGCCTGGGGGTCAGGAGCCAATGCCACTGGGCCCGGCGAGTGTGTGTGCCAGGGTCACTTCCTCCAGAAGGAGCAGCCGGGGTCAGAGCAATTTCCCTCCAGTCAGGGAAGGGTCAGCGTCCCACTTCCCTTTCATATCACTCACTGGAAGACGGCGAGGGAGCGCAGAGCGGCCCCCCGTCATCGTAGTATTACCTGCCAGGTCTCTGGAGAATAGCGTTGGATATGGAAGTGGGGGGGCCGGGCTGTGGAGCTGATGTTTTGAGGGAGAAGAAGGGGTCGTGTGAGGAGAGAGTGAGACCAGGAAAAGTTGTTGAGGCGTTGTTTTGGTCCAAATCATCATTATTCCATACGAGGGTGTTTCAAGGGTTGTTCGTTTCCAGCGTTGTTAGTTCACTTCTACAACACTACACTTGTACAAACTACAAACATATTGGTGACTACAACTGAGTGAATAGGTGAAGGTAGACGTGGGGGTTTGAGGAAAAATGGAGACGCATTAAAAAATAAAAATAAAAAAAAAATTAGTTATTTTTAAGGTTTGGGAGCTTTTGGGAAAGGGATAATTTAGCTTAATGTTTTTCGAGTGCTTCGGCTGTGACCCAAATAGCATCACTTTTGCTCTCCTCTGCCACTCACATGACTATCCCAAACAATGGCAGTGGCTCAAACGTCTTCCACCGTCACCGGCCTGTGGTCGGTCAGTCGTACAGTATGCTTAGTACCGCTTTCCAGGGGAACAACATGCCCTCCAGAAGTTTACTTGGGCCGCAGTCCAACCTAGAAAAGTGCCCTGGGCGATGTCTGGGGACTTAATTTAGAGGATAATACCGTTGATAAGCCCTTTGATCCCTGAGTTCCTCTCTGTCTCTCACTCAACGGTAAAGTCAGTCAGAGGGAGGATTTCTCTATTTTCTTTTTCTCCTCTTCTTCTTCTTCTTTTTCTTGCAGCGATATTTCAGCGGGTCAGGGAATGATTAGCAGATTACGATGAGCTAAATCAGTCTGCCTCTCGGCCAATGGAACGCGGTCGCTCCTGAGCCCTGGAACTCTGCTGAGTGAAACGGAGGTGGGCGATATTGGTTCATCAACTCGGCCTCATAATTGGCGCCCCTCTAGTGATGGGCTTTGTGAAGTGTGAAACCCGTCGGCGAGGCTTCTGAATATGTGTGCGCCTGGTCATTGCGAGGGGCCATAACGGCCCCGCAGAGCGCCGTGCGCTAAGCCTAGCTGTCTACACTGAGCTTTTTTCATCAGCGCGCCAATGACTACTATAAAGCTTTAAGCACGGCATTACCTCCACTGTCATATGAGGGGAGTCTGCGTGTGTCCGTGTGTGTGTGTGTGTGTGAGTGAGCACATTCAACTCGTCCTCCACACGTTCGTCCCGCTCTCTTCATCTATCCCCACGACATGTGTCAGGCCACTGCACAAGTGTTCCCCCCTTTTCAAAGACAAGCTTGTTCTGCAACAACACATAGTCTCTCTCTCCCCCCCCCCCACCCCAGCACCCACCGGGCAAGAGAAAATGGGGGTGGCGGGGGGGACCCCCCTACAAAAAAGGCAGTTGGGACTGGATAGGAGCTGCCATCGCATTGAGCACCACATAGCAGTTACCACATGATTTTATGGGTGCGCCGCTCATTTATGGGGGCAATCAGAGCAGCCCAATACCCCGTAGGATGTCGCCGTTAGCGCCTCCGCTTGTCCGATGATGACGGACTGTCCACATAACGGTCCCATTGGCGCTGTAGTGTGGTCCGGGGAGTGCTACATCTAGAACAGTGTCTGCTCATGAAGACGGCCTGTTCAGCAAAAGGTCACTCTCTTTGTTCTCCCGCTGTGGCAGTCTCTCCTCCATTTTGGGGTTGCCGCTGTTTGCCCTCCATTTCAGTGCCGGCTCGCTGTTACATTTGCGTAAACGGGCTCTCCCTTGATCTGTGTTTCCTTTTTTCTTTCTTTCTTTCTTTCGTGTGTGTGTGTGTCTCTCTCTCTCTCTCTCTCCCTCTCTCTCTCTCTTTCCCTCCCTCTCTCTCTCGCTCCTGCTTGCTCCCCATACTCCCCTCTCTCTCTCTCTCTCTCTCTCTCTCTCTCTCTCTCCCTCCCTCTTGCTCCCCATACTCTCTCTTTCTCTCCCTCTCTCTTGCTCCCCATATCGGTCTTTTTTCCACCTTCCGGACACTGAGGATCGGGTCTTCCTTCCCTCTCTCTGTCTGGGCTGGAGAGGATTTGTGCGGCCCTCAGTGTGTCAGGACACTGGCCTGTGCGGTCCCGCCCGCAGCAGAGGTGTGCTGACAGACCAGACAGAGGCAGCAGATGGCACCGGGACATGCCCAAGGTCACCTGGCGAGCCACTGGCGTTTGAAACCCAACACTTCGTTTTTTTTTCTTTTTTTCGCTGCTTTATGCCTTCTCTCTCTCTCTCTCTCTCCCTCCCTCGCTCCCTCACTACCTCGCCGTCGCTCTCTACCTCGCTCTCATTATCTCTCTCTCTCTCTCTCTCTCTCTCTCTCTC
>JAVQIZ010201415.1:0-21594 GCA_036023535.2 Galaxias brevipinnis
CCCCCCCCCCCCCCCCCCCCCCCCCCCCCCCCCCCCGCCGCGCGCTGCCGTGGGAGGCCAGTGACACGGATGGCACCTCTCTGATTACTGCAATGCAGCCTCACACCTCAGCCTTCACACTTCTACGTCTCCCATCAGTCATCATCCTGCTCAGGCATATGGACAGGTAGGGGAGGGGGGGAGTGGGGGAGCGGGGGGAGTGTTCACCCTGTGGTTTCCTCTCCCAGCATTGTCAGCCTGAGTAGATACCATTGTGGCCGCCATAAAGTCAGACGAGTTCCCCGTGAACATATAGAATGAAAAAGGGAATTGGTTCGGCAGTGTGTGCTTGTATCCGTTAAGCTCCGCTAGTCACCCCAGATAAGACCATCTGCAAAATAAATAAATCAATAGAAATGAAGGAAATACATTTCCTCGGCGGCGGGGAAGGAATGAATAAACTAGGATGAGCAGGAGTTGAAAGGCAATGCTGGGCGCATGCAAGCCATGCCAGCTGGACCAGGAGCCTGGGAGTCCCCATCAGGGCTCAGACACTTATGTAACCAGCACAGGGATGGCCAGGTGGGCATACACCAACATACACACACACACACACACACACACACACAAGCACATACACAGGGACACAAGGGCACACACACAAGCACATACACAGGGACACACTTTGGCACAAAGAAATAAAAGACACAGACACACACACACACACACACACACCCTGGCATAGGCAGACAGAGATATGTCTGGTCATAGGAAGCCAAACAGCATCGCAACACACAGGAGGACAACAGCAGGGCCTTCAAGAAATTGCATGAGTCATTTGTTCCCTTCTCCCTCTCCTCCTCCCTCAGTCTCCATTCTATAGGGCTTCTCTCTCTCGCTTTCCTTCCCCTCGCTCTCTTTCAACGAGCAAAACGTACAGCTGTACCTGCGGACACATCAGAGGGCTTTATGGGAAAGTTATTCCTGATTGCACCCTTGTGGGCTGACAACGGTGTAAATCTCGGTGGCGCTTTAAGCAGCAGCATATGCAGCCATGAAATGCGCAGGGAGGTTGTTACTGTTGGGGAGAAAAAGAGAGAAAGAGAGAGAGAGAGAGAGAGAGAGAGAGAAAGGGGGGGGATAAAACGACATCTTTACGTCTGCTCAGCCCGCCTGCTCCTCCAGAGAGACGGCACCACCGTTAGCTGCTGCTGCTGCTGCTGCTGCTGCTGCTGCTGTTTCTGTTTCCTCATGTCCCAACCTGCACCTGCTGCTCCCCACTAAACGGAGCTGAAGCCTATTTCCTCCTGTGTCTCTTAATCAACATTGAAACATCAAGTGAGGCTAACTCATTTCAGCAGAGGTGCCAGGGCTCCATGTTAACATCTCCCCGAGTGTTTCGCCCCACACAGAATTCCTTCAGCCCTCATCCCTCCCTGCCGCCCCCCCCATACCCCCCCTCCTACCCCTATCACTCCCCCCGTCCCACGGCTCCTCGCCTTGCCAACCAATCGCATTCTCACAAATAAGGCTGTCAAGAGACTGGGGTTGCGAGAGAGAGAGAGAAAGAGAGAGAGAGAGAGCGAGAAAGAGAGAGAGAGAGAGAGAGAGATAGAGAGAGAGAGAGAGAGAGAAGAGGGATATGTAGTCAAACAAAGAAAAAGGAAGCGGGGGGTGAGGGAGCTTTTGGAAACACGCAAAACATAAATGACTTTTTTTCCCGGAAACAACGTTAACGATTTGAGGAGCGTTTTGTCTCTCTTTCGCAGCCCCTCAGGCGGTCGGTGTTTTTGAATTACAAAATTGAGACACGACCCGGTTGAAATTCGGGGGCCCACTAATAAATAATGTAATGAAATCGTCTCCGGGTTCTACTACTGATCAGTGGCCTCTCCTCACAGTGGTCTTTCTTTAACGAGGAGTTTTCAGTAATGGACCCTTAACGAGGAGTGGGCCTCCCTGCCTGGCCCAGCATCTGCGCACTGCCTGTTGGGTAGATTACAACGCGCTCCAGCCAAAGCGCCCAGCACCGCTCCATAGCAGCCTGCTCCAGCAGCCCTAATCCAGCCTGCCGAGACGCAGCGCTCTCTCGCCTCTCCGGCCATATGCTCGCCCCAAAGATCGACGGGACGCGAGCGAGATAGAGAGGGGCCACAGCTTGCGCAAGCTACTTTCTAAGTTTGGCCCCGTCCAAAGTGTCCGAGGCTATCGTCGGGTGAAGCTGGGCGAGGAGAGGGAAGAGAGGCAGCAGCACTAATTCATGGCAGCAGATGGAGATGTCAGCTCTTATTGTTCTCCTGTGCAAAGCTTGAACAGGACTCGTAAGCCACCGTCACTAATCATGGCCCGGCACACAGGCCCAGCCTGTCTGGTGATAGCTGGGGATATAGAGCTGTTGTCTTTGCCTGACATTATGGAGTCAGCATGCTGTGGGAGCAGGCTGGGCTAGGGAGATCCAGGGCTAGGGGGTCCAGTACCCCGCAGAGAGGAAGGGCTGCTTGTAAGCCCCTTGGCCCAGCCCTTGTACCTGAATCCTGGGGAGGAAGGGGGAGAGGCTGGCTGCTGGAGTGCTGCCACCAGTGAGCTATGACCTTTCCTCAGCCAACGTCTGATCTGCCATGCTGGTGGGGAGTCAAGCCCTGGGAGGCAGCCCCATTACTGGCAGGAGAGATTCATACAATGGAAAATGAGCGAGACAGAAAGATAACAAAGGGTTCAAAGGGATTGAAACTATTTTTAATTGCAGAAGCCATTGTTAAAATCTCATATTGCTCAATGATAATGAGTTTCTTTCAAAGAAGGCCAATCTTCTTTTTTTATTTTTTTTTTAAAGACTTTTAAGACTTAATAATTAAAATGTACAGTGTTTAGACAGTATATGTCCCACAATTTAGCGGACTACTTTTGGATATTTAGTCAGGTATCCAACTGATTACATATTACAAAGCCAAAAAAGCAATAAGTCACAAAATCTATTACTCTAAATATGTAATTAAATTGAATTACTCATTTATATCCTTCACTAATGCACATATATACTTGAAATAATGTTAAATAGTTCACTGTGCACTAGCACACAGTTGAAAAAGAATGCTCTTTATAATATAATGTATGTTTTTTTTCCAGATTGTAATGTTGAATGAATCGAGCAAGCCCGAAATGTCATTCCTAATGAGCAAAAAATGTAGATGTTTTCTGATTGCACAAAAAGTACTTCATTCTTGTAATTCCACTACTTAGCACTATGTACCCAGTCTAGATAAGCACACTCTGAAGTAGAAACCTGAATCTCTCCCCAGAGCTCAACGACTAGTGTCTGACAGTTAAACGTAGCAAAGCATCGCGACGCCATCTCCCCACGGCCTCTACAGTCGGTACAGTCAGCCAAACGTCTAACCTCTCCCACAGATGTCTCTCAGTCGAGCAGCCTCCCACGTCGCCTAACTACGGCCCGGCTCTGCGGCTCGGGCCTCGTTAGAGATGTGCCATTCTCGCTGGCGTTATCGCCGTCCTCCTCGTGTGAGCGGGGTGACTGAGTCTGGTTCCCCTAGCAGAGCCTAATAGCTTCCCGGGCTCCTCTATTTATTTGTCTCTAAACAAACAGGACACTCTGCCTGTGAGGTCAGCGGTGGGAGCGCCGCCTGTGTCAGCCTCCATTACACCTCTCCTTCACGGCACAGCCATTTGGCACGTCTCTTTCCCTTCCTCGCCCCTCGCGCTGTTTGTCTCTATCTCCTCTTTTTTTCTTCTCTATATCTGTCCTTTTCCCTCCGTCTCACTCCCTCGTTCACCTATCTATTGGATTGAGCTTGGAAGTCTGCTGCCCGGGAATGGGGAGAAAATGACTCGAGCGAGTCCCTGAATGGTGTTGGAGAGCTGCACTGAAGGAGGAGAGGAGATGCCAGTTGGGGGTGGGTGTGTGTGTGTGTGTGTGTGTGTGTGTGGGGGGGGGGGTCAGAGGCATGTTTTAAAGATGGAAAGGTCAGGATGGTAAATTGCTTCTCTGTACATGAGTCTCAGTAGTCTTTCCTTTTAATGCGTTGGATTAATTCATCCTCCTGCCCTTTCCGCTCACAATGCTGAGGATTTTGTGTAATATGTAAGTGGATGATTTTCGGAAAGAAGAAAAAAATCCTACCTCTTTAGAGGTTTTTGAAAGAGCGGCCCTTTGAATACCAAGACTGGCTTGAAAATGGATTTCAAAGAATGGGAGACTAAAATATAATGTATGTACATCAATATGCATCCGCTCCGTCAGATATCCCAGCACATATGTGATGTGCAGATGTACTCTTGCATATGTTTAGCGCAGATATAAGAATATATAGCCCGTGCCTCGGGTCAATTCTCTGATGCAGATGCTCTTGCCAGTCCTCTCCCCGCTCGCTCCTCTGAAAGGCAGCGATGGTATCTGTGGTGGGCTTCATTTCCATATAATTGAATCGCTCCCGTTCCCCGCGCGAGACGGGATTCGGCTAAGCTGAGAGGCCCTCCTTGACTGCTGTTACCTCTATGCAGATTTGGTTACAGCTGTTACCACGGCAGCACCGAGCCATGGCTCGTCTCCGCGGATACCTCCCCTAATTACTGTGTTTATTGGAAATTAAAGATATACCAGCTAATGAAACGCGGCAAACATTACCACCGATGCAATGTCATTAATTCTAGCCCGTCTCCCATCTCCCATGTGAGGCCGCGACGGAGAGCGGAGGCCCACATTAGCATAAATATGAATTTTAGTCAGCTGGAAAGTACTTGAATGAAGAAGGAAAAAATGAAAAAGGTGTGTTTTCATTTCCCTTCTATGTATTTTGGATCAGGGTAAATAAATAGGCATTGCGGAGCAGCGCGGTGGGGAGCGGGGGAGGACACTCTTTCGGGGGAGAGTCTCTTTGTGTGGCCCCTGCAGCAGACCGCCCGCCCGACCGACGGCAGGGCCGTGTGGGCAGGCAAACAGCCAGGGCTACCCGGGGCCTCCGTCAGGGTGGAGCCCCGCTCTGTGGTCCTGCTGCTTCCTGTCCCCCTACCTCCCACCTCCCTCTCGCTGACATGGGAGGATGCACACAGGCTGCAGCAGCCATGTCACACTCAGCCCCCAGGTCTAGGGCTCTGGCACGGGGCTTCCAACAGGGTCTGGCACGGGGCTCCTGGTGGCAGCGCCCCCAATCTGGGGCTGGGAGAGAGTCGGCCCACTTCTTAATCCACTAAGCCCACCGCCCGGGCTGTTGTCCGTTTGCCCTGGTCTCTGTTGTCCCCCCCGGCTAATGCCTGAGCGGGGTCCTTTATGAGGCTCTTTTACGGCGATATGGATGCTGATGGTGCTGTGGCGGACCCCGACTAGGCCATCGACCCAGCGGGCCTCATCAAGACGGAGCACTGCATCTCCCCTGATAAAGGGCCATTACCCTGCTATCTGTATGAGCAGGGCCCTCCCTTTGTGTTCCCTAGGAATAAAGCATTGGGACCCGCAGCAGGGTCGCCGTGTCCTCTTGCTCTCTGCGTTCACTCGGGCTGCCTTCAAATGAGAGGGCTTTTAGTTACCACTCTCGTCCATTTGCCCACCAGAAGAAAAAAATAAATCTCTGTCTCTCAGTGCGAGGTCAGAGAAAGCAAGTAGCTCTATTCACTGGACACACGCAAACACGCACCAAAACACACACACATACACACACACACAAATAAAAAAACATGGATTATAGCTGTGGTCTACCATTTTCCAGTTTAGCAGCATGTCCTTCCCCGCTTGCTCTCTGTCTACCTTACCTCAAAGCTCTGCGTTTTCCTCTCTCTTCCCCACGCAGTTTTATGAGTATATAGTGCTCCCGTGATGAAGATAACGTAGGCTGGGAGATGAGGAGCAGATGAGATAGGAGACGTGGAAGCCTTGCAGCGCTCCTCTGTTTGGAGGCCCCCTTGAGTGGAAGCTCCCGTGAGAGTAGGCTGAGGGGAATGTCATCCTGAGTGGACACAGGAACTCAGGGGACTGTGACGCCATGCTCGCCGGGAGACTCTGAAGGAACTACTTTAGAGAGACTCATTCTACCGAGGACTCCTCTTTCTGTTTTTGTTTTGAAAGATGGCCAGTGGAGTGTAGAGAGAGGAGATCACAGGACAGAGCTAGGGCAGCCTTGCTGTTCCCCACACAGTTCAATGCTGTGTGTTGCTGTCTTTGTTTTTCCTCCTTCTCTTTGTGGTTAATTACGCTCCCTGCAGAACGCCACAGCGGCTCCGTGCTGACGGTGAGGACAGCGCCTGTCCTGTCGGGAGTGGTAAACTGCGGGCTCGCCTCCCCGCGGGGGCCAGGGGCGCCGCCTCGCCGCTCGGTTTTGTCCTACACGCGCGTCGCCGTGTGCAAATGTCCTCTAAACACCTTGGCGCTCCACCGCAATATGATTAACGCGGAAGTCGTCCCAGCAGCAGCCGAGGCTGCGGAGCCCAGCGCCTGGCCTTTGGACTGTCTACGGCTGCACTGATGAAAGCAAACACATTTATCAGCCGCCCAGATATTAAATCCCACCGATTTCATCAACCTGGTGCCGGGCAACCCTCTGCGAAAAAATACAAATAAGGCGAGTGAAATCCAATTTGATAAAGCAATAATTGGATTTATAAACATCTGAGGAGAGATGTGATCCCAGATTATTTATTTAATGAAGTCCTGTGGTATTGGCCATATGCAAATGATTAACCATGGGAAGTTTTGTAATAAATCTCCTGTCGGATTTGTTGAGCAGTAGTGAGGCGCATACGTTATGAGGGGTGGCAAGGCCCCCTGGCGATAAGGGTGTGTGGGGGGCTTTGGTGGGGGTTGGGGGTTGGAGTGAGGGTGATGCGCTGGCTTCCATAAAATCACCTGATGGATGGCCAGGGCGCAAGTCCCATTTGGGATGCTGGGAGGGGGTTGGGAGGAGGTTGGGTGGGGGACAGAGGCCTAGGCATGTTAAATCACAGCCTTGTGTTGCCCGTCACTCAGCCCAGGAATGAAAGCGCTCTATAAATAAGCGGGGGCAGGCAGGGTGTCGTGGCGGCTCGGCGAGGTGAGGATGGAGGGAGAGAGGGAAGCGTGTGGAAGCGGCCCTTCTTCCTCCCTCCCTCCCTCCCTCTCTCCATCCCATCACAGATTGCGTGGCCCCACCATGCTCATGCCTTCACTCCTAATGGAACTCGTCCCCAGTGACTGCCGCTTCCTTCCAGGCATTGATTAGAGCCATTCAGCCTTGGGACATCTCTGGTTCTCTGTGATGACAGCTCCCGGGGAGGGGCAGAATGAGGGGATGTCTCCAGGCCGTAAGGGGCCCCTCCATACAGTAAGGATTAATGGTCGGCATGCCGGAGACCATGGCCACCCCCTGCTGCTGGGCTTGTGTTGCCGGCCTGGGGGACTGATTCTCACTCACCCGCAATGATATTCTGTCACTGGGAGCCCATCACGGCGCGCCAAAGAGAAATTTTAATGAGCTACAGTGTGTGTTGCCCCCCTCCGGTGCAGGCACTCCATTTGATTTGGAGAGCGGCGGCCTGTGAATGACGTCGTCGCCACGGTCACCACCGCGGTCCGGAGCCATCGGTGAGAGGAGCGGCTGACCTCTCTTGAGCGACCCCCACCTCTCTCCTCCTCCTGCCCCCCACCGTGGACGCCGAGCCAGGCTGAGGGGGACACGCCGGGTGGCCTAGCCTCTCCGTCTCTCCTTGCCGTGGTAACCTCTCGCCCGGCCCGCAGGCTGTTTATTGGCGGGGTGACCTATTTCTATCAGCGGCTCTCCCTCCGCCGCCTCCGGCCCAGCAGCCGCTCTGCCGGCAGGGACCGGCCAGGAAGATCTCTGCTGTTTACCAAGCCACTGTCCTCTGAGTGTCTCTGCTGGAGGTCACCGCTGCACCGCCCAGCCCACACACACACACACACACACACACACTCACACACTCACACACACACACACACACAAACACACTCACAAACACAGGCACAATCCTTACTGACATCTCTCAGGAGAAAAAAAGATTTTCCTTCATGTCAGGACGGAAATAGCATAAACAAAATTGCAAATAGCAAATAACTGCTTCGTGTTTACCACATAAAAAAGACCACCAGACGCTTTATGTTTGTCAAAATCTTGTTGAGCCTCAGCCAACGACAAAGTCATTTCCAATGGATTCCATCCTTTTATGATGAAGTCTGTTTCCCTGTGTCTCCCTCTGTGGCCACACAGCCAGTGGGCCCGAGGCCCAGAGCTGGAGCCGGGGCTGGGACAGGCAGAGGGATGAGCCTCACTTTGTTCCCGGTCCCTGGCTACAGCGCAGAGCCTGTCGGCCGCGTTGGGAGGGTGATTTCTCAGCCTCCAGGTGTTTACCTGCAGGATACACATCCCTCCTGAGAAACACATCAGTGTCACACACGGACGCTGGGCAGGCCCATCGCTCAGTGCCTCATGAGGGAAGGGCGGGGCTGGCGGCGGCGGCGACAGCAAACAAACAGCGAGAATCCAGGGCAACGCTGCTTTGTGTGCGTCGCAGACTCATTAGGTGGGATGGCATCTCGGAGCAGGATTCCGCATCCTGTGAGAGATCCCACCAGAGACTGAGATGGCTGAGAGAGCCATCAGATCTTTCGCAGGCCTCTTTGAACACAAACTACCCCCCCTCCCCCTCTTCTAGCACATGCTCCTGCTCCCATCTGAAACATGGAGACGAGAGGGAAACATAATGAGACTGGTGTGTGGCGCTGGCTGGCTGTCTGGCTGGCTGGCTGCTGCAGCTGCATGGAGCCGATATGAATGTTTTGTTCACGTAGTTTGCAGGGGCTGCGGCCCCCGAAAGTTTGCAAATGGAAGTGGGAATAATAGATGAGCATCGGCTGGGATCCGATGAAAGCCCTAAGTGATACAAATGTGTCCCATTCCCCATGATCCATCCAGCGAGGGCCATCCCGGTGATTTGTGGGAAAGGTCGTGCGAGAAATGACTTTGGCTGAGGAGGCGCGTCCCCTGTTTGCGTTGGTCGGTGCGACGGGGCGCGGAGTGATGGGGCTGGGGAGATGGGCGGCTGGTGCAGGTGGCACTTCTGGAGGGGAGGGCTGATATATCATTTACCAAGGTCGTACTCAATTAGGCCATTTGTTGAGCATAGCTGCATGAGGTTGGCTTAATCAACCGAGGAATGGAGACAACAACCACAAAAGGAGGTGGTAAATTAGGCATGGCCGGGGCCACCGTCGCAGGCACACAGCAGCATGCTGTGGAAATGCTCCATTTAGCTGGCCATCTCCCCTTCCCAAGAACCCCTGTCCTCACACGCAAACACACACACACACACACACACACACACTACACAGCACACCACACACACACTGCACACACACTTAACACACCGCATACACAGATCCTTGTCTTCACCTTTTTTTCCTTTTTATTTCTTTCTCGACTTTCGAGAGCGGTTCAAATGACCTCTCTCCCTCGGAAACGGTGTACACTCCAAAGGTCAATTATACCAGATGGGCCCGATGGCTAAATGAATTAGCAGAGAATTTGGGGGAAACCGAGGACTGCCCATAAGCATAATTTGCGGCATACATCAGGCAAAGCGGCGCCGCCACGACAAAGGAACAACATTTGTTTACCCTGATTAGGCGGAGACCTTGATGTGTGCCGAAACACCTGCCAGAGTCACGGGCTGCGCGGCCCAGGAGGACAGGAGTCAAGGCTGTGTTAATAGTGGAGCAATCAGCGGCCATTCAGGTTAATGGGCCTTCAGCTGGCCGGCCCGTCCTAATGTGCGATTTGGAGGGTCAGGCTCCTACTCAGGACCCAACGTCGCTCCTGTCCAGCCCCTCCAAGTGCTGCCAACAGGGGCACTCGCCCAGCAGCCGGTGGGCAAAGTTGTCGGTGAACACGGTAGATATTTGAATAGTTAAGTGGAGGCTGATTAGATTCCCTTTAGTGGGTCGTATTGTTAAGGGACGCTCTACTTTCTGTGATTGTTGCTGAGGGAGCGTTTCCAAATGATCCCACGTCTACTTCATCATTCGGCTCAGGTTAGAAACTAAGTTAGGGACCGCGTGGGAGGCTCTGCGGAGACGTTTACAGATTAGTTTGCTCACGCAGACCTTCATTGATAATGTGACAGCCTTGCCACTAAGATAAGGAGTAATACATTGATCCCATCACCGCTCGTCTCTGCTCCTACAGTACCTGCATCTTTTTTTCCTTGCTGCCTCTCTCTCTTCGCTTGCTTTCTGCGAGACCTCTTAAGCTGTGACATTTCCGTTTCCCTGGAGACAGAGCGTGCCAGGCGGTTGCCATGGCAACACCCTGCTCTTTGAGGCGCACACAGCACCCCCTCCTCAACACTCCTCCCCACCACCCCACCCTGCCGGGAAAAAGACTTGGTGGAGGAAAGGGGGAGGAGGGATGGCTCTAGAGAAAAAGCACACCTGCTGGCTTCCTACTAATTGGCAATTTCTCTTTTCCCCTACATACTTTTTTTTTTTGTTTGAACTTTCAACATGTTTTCTCTTCTCGTTCTGTATCACCCTTCCCTGTCTGGCATTGGCCTCTTGTTTATTTAGCCATTTCACTATACTTTAATTTTCTATTTAGCATATATACATAATTGGCTTTGTGCCTAAAGAGTGATCCAACGATAATCCTGTATATGTCAAATCGGGCTTTTCAGTTGATCCACACTTGACAGGCGGAGCCCCAAATAATCACTTGGCGTCCAGCTGCAGTCGGGTCTTGATCCACTCCCTCACCCTGTCTCATCATGGGGTTACAGTTTTCCATTTGCCAAAGCGTACATGTTAGTCCCGAAGCCTCCATTTGCTGTTGTGCTCCGGCGCTTAGGGGTACCTGTCACCACCACCTGTCAAGTAGCCACACCGGGCTGTCAACCAATCGCCGGGTGACATTTGAGAGATATGCAAATGGGCGTGTGCGTGTGAAGCCAGGGCCCTGCTCTCCCCTATTCAATTAACTCGCTCAGCAAACCTCCTAGGTGTTTTCTGCTGATAAAGTCACAAGCATTGACTTGTGCGGCACGCCGGTGATGATTATGAAATCTGTTTGCCACCTCAGAGCGAACGTTGAATAGTCTCAGTGTGTATTTGCTGGACAGAACATTGGCAAATAGATTATTATATCAGTAAATTGGACTGTACGAGATAAATCGCACAACAAGCAGAAGGCCAACCGAATGCCAAAAATGGTCAATAGAATTCATTTGGCCAGAGGACGGTGTTTGGAGGACTGGTGGAGGGTAGATTGTTCTCCCCGTCTCTTTCCATGCGTCATATTCGGAGCGAGGGGCTATGTGCCACCGCAGAGTCATTTCAGGTGGAGCCCTCTCCTCTCATAATGACACCCGTTGCTGAGTGACAGAGAGTACAAAAGGCCAGAGGTCGCAGGGACAAAAGGCCCCGTGACCTTGGCGGGCGCTTGGCAGAGCAGCTCCACCTGTCCATTCAGCGGGTCGGCGCCACAGCACCTGGAGCGCGCGATTAGGCTATTGATCCATCGACTGGCCGGGCCTTCATCTGTCCTGCCCGTCCACCTCTGAGCACTCCAATTATCAGAGCCATCACAGCCCCACGGCTCCGACTGGCAGCCTGTCCAACACTGTCATCTGTCGGGGAATGAGATCCCGACCGCCACGTCATTGCACCAGACGCGCCCCATAAGTCACCTTGATCAGGGGGAGCCGTCAGGAGGGACCAGGCCGTGAAGGGCTCCCAGCCTCGGGGATCAGAGGGGGCTAAGCTCAACCCCGCCCATAAACCCCGCCGGCAAACCCATTCCCCAAAGTCTCACACCTCCAGTCCAACAGTCTCATAAGCTTAGGGACTTATTTGCATCTGGGTGTGTTTGTGTGCATTTGTGTCGGTGTATGTGTGAGTACTGTAGTATGTGGCTGGCATGTTAGAAATCCAATGTAGTAAGTGTGTTGTTTGGGTGCAAGAGAAAATATATACGGAATATATATATATATATATACGGTATGTGTGTGTGTGTGTGTGTGTGTGTGTGTGTGTGTGTGTGTGCGTGCGCGTGTGTGTGTGTTTGTGTGTGTGTGTGTGTGTGTGGTTATATATGTCTGTTTTTGTTGCTGGCGGGGACAGCAGACATGAACTCACCAGGGCCGGTTCTAAAGCGAAGACTGGCCGGCTTGATCTGGTTAGCCAGCAGGGGACAGGATATTGATCCCGGGACCAGTCTGAGCAGGGCAGTCAGTACGGCCAGAACGCCCACGCTGTCAAACACAAAACACACCCGCACACACACTCCTGGTACAGAGGAAATTGTGTTCTTAGGGTGTAATACAGAGTGGGGTGTGTGTGGGTGTGTGTGTGTGCGTGTGTGTGTGTATGTGTGTGTGTGTGTGTGTGTGTGTGTGTGTGTGTGTGTTCGATGCCCTCTGTGACTTTAGCTGGAAGTCTGAGGAGGGAGGTTGTGTGACTCAGATCTGCAGTAAACGGAGACTCCCTTGATGGGAGGCTGAATGAACAACAGCTCTCAAAGTAGAAATTAGTCATCTCACTCGCTCCCCCATTCTCCGTACTAGCTACTACTACACAGAACCATGGTCAAATGACTCCCCAGAGATACCAGAGGCTCCTTGAAGACTTTACTGGATAGGCAGCTCCACACTACCCGCCCTCATGCTTAACAAAGTCCTGTTCTTTGTCCACCTCGGTTCTTTTTTTTGTCTTTTTTCAGGTCTGGTCATTTCATCCCGGTGTGAGGGTACCTTGTCTTTTCCTGGCTCACATGCCTGTGGCTGTGCTGGTGGCTGTGCCCGCGCTCTGCCCGCTGCCAGCCCAAACAAGGCGTGGTGACAGATTGTGCATGCTGCCACGCAAAGGGGAAGGCAGTACCGCACGCCGCTCTTCCCCAGAAACCAGGGAGGGGGGGCGGTGGATTAGCATCTCTCCATCCTCGCCGTCCTTTTATCCAGAACTAACACCTTCGCCGTGACACACGGGCACACAAAACAAACAAGCGGGGGGAGCCACGCGACACTCACACACACACACGCACACACACAGACTCGCGTTCCACGCCACGGAGACGGTGGCACCGCCTCGGTGTCAACACAGCCCAACTCAATTACTTTAGTCTGCAGCGCACCACTAATCTCCCCCCCATTATTCTTGTACATCAACAGATTTGCATGTACTTTCACGCCACTATTTAGTTTGCTGTTTATTTTTAGACCTCACGCCTAATTAGAGGGAGCTGGTGTAGAACACAAGCATAAACGGCAACATTAGCAGCGGCGCTAATGAGAGAAGATATTGTGGGTAAAGCTCAGTAATTTCATCCCATAGTCTATTATTATTCTTTCATTACCGTCTCAGCGGATGGCTGACCTCTCTCTATCTCTCTCCCCTCCCTCCTTCCCTCTCTTTTTCCCTCCCTCCCTCTCTCTCGCTCTCTGTCCCCTGGTGGGGGCGGTGGCGGCGCGGCCCTCCTGCCTGCGTGTTGCCACAGAGATACATGGCGGTCAGCACGCCGCAGACTCTGACAGGCCTATCTGACAGAGAGCACACAGCCACAAGCCCCGGGAACCGTCGGAGCGGGCTCCGTTTCATCCCCCGGCTTACCTATTCCTCATATCAGCCATTACAGACCCCGTCGGGCTCTCTGTGTGTGTCTGTGTGTGTGGGTGGGGGGTGGGGGTAGGGGCACACACACAGAGAAAATGAGAAGCAATCAGCGCATGTCAGTGACGCTCCATAAACCCTGTCCCTGTGTCACGCCAAAGATTTCCCCAATCACCGGCTGATTTACTCCTCTGATTTTATGTTGACCATGATAACACTCATCAGTTACCCTAATGCACCTGGCCACGCTCCAGGGGTGCTGAGACGAGGTCTGGGGTTTGGGCTGGGAACAAGGAGAGGGAGGAAACGCGCTCCGGCGATCTGTCAGTTAAGCGCCATGGCGACAGGGGATCGGATGGATCGCTCCGGGCGACGGCCTCTGCTGGGAGCCGGCCGTGTTGCCTTCTCGGTGGCTTGTGACTCATGTCTCGTGTGTGTGTGTGTGTGTGTGTGTTTGTGTGTGTGTGTCTGCGCGGATGGGGATCAGGGGGTTCACCTGACCACCAGCGGCAGTGTGTGATGGCTGTGTGCCGTCAGGCCTGTCTCCAGGTCCACTGGCCTCCTGGCCTCCCCCAGGCACCCCCCCCCCCCCCACACACGTTTGATCAACCTGCTCTGGATGCTGCACACAGCCTTCCTCTTGACGTAAACCACCGGCAGCCCTCACCCCCAGCCCCTGACCTCCGCTGCCTAGTGAGGCAGGGCAGATGTGGGCTGGCATGCTAGAGGTACTGAGGGGAAGCAGAATAACCTCCTACCTCCAAGCACACAGTCTGTAGGCTGTGGTATTTTTACACCGCCAGACGACTTCACCGAAAATGAAAGAGCTTCTTGTTGCGTGTAGGAGGCAAAAAGTAAAGTTCGCTCTGGGTACATGCTGAACAGCCCATAACTCCGTCCTCTTATAGACAATGTTTAATTATGATGTGGCGAAGTGTTTTTCCGCCGGCACTTTTCTTTTCTTGCGAGTGCAGTGGGACGGCCATGTATGGCAGGAGGAGTAGGGAGAGGCAGCGCCTTCCAGACAGTTCTCTTCAGTGTCGTTGACCCTCACATGCTCCTCCTGCTGGTAGCCTATACTTTATGTCACTTTGATTCCTCACCCACCACCTGCAGCTGTGGAGACTAATCGTCCGGGGAGCCGCGCGTGGAGCTCAGGCCGGGAGGGAGGGGGCGGTAGGTTAGGGAGGGGGAGGGAGGCGGGAGGAGAAGTTGTGGGCCGCCCTGTTGTCGGAGCCCTATAGAGCAGCTGCTTTGCGAGAGTCTACACACCACCACCTTAATGTAGTGAGCCGCTCATACCTCATCTGACGCCTGCACTCAGGACCGTGGTCCAGCTTGAGGTCGTCATCGCAGTATGGGTACTCTCCGTTTGGTAGGGTGTTGAAAATCAAGCTAGCACAGTGCTTTTGGTTTGCGTTGGGCAGTATCCTGTGATTGGCCGATTTGATGAGAAGGAATTTCCCTTTGGGATCAACAGCTACCCACTGAGAAAAATGGGCCCAAATTTGGTTTATTTTTTTCTCTGAATATAACCTTAAAAAAAAAAGGTGTATGTCCTCTTGTGTTGTTATGGCGAGCGAGCCAATTCTACCACCTGGTCGTGTGTTACAGCGGCTGGTGCGTTTGTACACAACGGAATTGGGATATAGTGCAGACATAAACGCACTTGACACACTTTTCTCCTCTACAGATACTAAATCCACAGTGCACATTATGTGCGCCCACATGGGCCCGCTCACACATTAAGTCTGGGCTGATGTAAGACTATGCAACAACTCCCACAATCCCATGCTGCTTTTCACACCCTTGCCATATGTCGGGCAATTTTACCAGAGTCTTACGTCAAATAACACCATCCTCCCTGGCTACTCACGAGTAGAATTCCTTGTTTGCCTTTTAACATCTCACTCTTAAAAAGAGCCTGGGTATTGATCTCCAGAAAGCCTTTCCTTGGTCGAGGCAGATAGAGGTAGCGTTCTCTCACCTCCCCCCGGCTCCCAGCTCAGCCAGAGCCCAAAGATGATGTTATCCCCGGAGGCTGATTAGAGACATTTTACAGGGAGCCTCATAGGTCACCCTATAAGCTGCTCTTTCTGTTCTGCACCTACAATCTAGTGCCGCCAGAGCCCGCGTATCATGGAGACCCCCTCTCGGTGCACAGACGAGCGGGGAGTTATTTCTGTCGGTGTTACCCGTGTGCTATCGACGTGCAATCCCTGTTCCCCTCCCCCCCGCTATTTACTTGTAACAGTGCGAGTTTGTGTAGTAGGTGTCCCAGTATTAATCTCTGTTATGAGTCCCAGGTCTCCGCTGTGTCTGTAGGTGTTCCGTGTGTGTGTGTATGTGTGTGTGTGTGTGTGTGTGTGTTTAGACAGGGGTGTGTGTTTTTGCGTGGGTGTGTGCTTTGTTTGTTTCTTGCCACCACTCACTGTTTCTCATTGTCACTGCCGCACTGTGATTGATCACAAGATCTGATTCTGTCAAACTCCACACCGCTACGTGCCTCCCTGCTGCAGGAGAGGGGGAAGAAATGGAGAGACAGAAAGGAGAAGTGAACGATAAAGCAAAGAAGCACAGCTCTGAGAGTGGGAGGGTGCAATAATTGGAAGATAATTAGAAAGTAATTAAAGGTTTTAACTTTTCTTGTTTGATTGTTTAAAAAATTTTCTTAATGCATTCAGCACACATATTGGTCCAGACAAAACGGCACACAGCCAAAGATACAGTGTTCTTTTGTCCTGGTTCGACTTTGAATTGTGATGCACAAATTCACTCTTTTTACAAATTGTATACATTACCTGCCTGCTGTTAGGGAGTTGCTGTAAGGAGCCAGAAAAGGGAATTACAAAATGTATATGTAAGACAAAATGTTCAGCAAGGGTTATGGATGCTTTCTAGAGTGCAGCAGCAATATGTGTACTAAAAACTGCTGCCCTGTACATTACTCAATGAAGACACAGGGCCAATTACAGATTTTGTAAAAAGAAAAGACGATGTATTTTAAAAAAGAAATAGAAAAAAAGAGATGTATAATGCTTCTGTGCTTTTATACTATTAAGAGAGTGAATCCTACCTGCTGTAGCAAACACTGGCCACACGAACAGCACAGTGAAGGCTAGAGACCCTGTTGTTTTTGACAAACTCTGTCACCCCATTTTACTGCAGCCCAGTAGTATAGCCAAATAGTGGGCCAGAGGTTCCCTGGCCGTTCTCCCCATGTCTCTTCGAGGGGCAGACCAGGGACAGACCTCCAAGCACTCCTATGGAGTAAACTGACCTTTTCATTATTGGGTTAGGGTAATGAGATTATACCCTGACCCACCGTGTATGGCCCATTACCACCATGTTCTCCATTAGTGACCTCTGAGTGAGCTGGATAGCAGTCTCCCTCTAAACACACACACACACACTCACTCACGCACACACACACACACACACACACACACACACACGCACACACACACACACACACACACACACTCTCTCTCGCTCTCTCTCACACACACACACACACACATGCACACACTGAACAGAAGTGATTCAGAGGGGCAGAATGCTCTACAGTCTGCTATGTAAGATATAGTTGGTTGGACATTTTGTAGAGTAGTGATCGGAACACACAAGAAAACGATAATTGTGAATCGCCTAACCGAACGATTCACTGTAGCTGAGTCGGTAAAACAGACCAGTGACATTGAGCTTTTCAGTCACATAGAGAGATCCCTTTCTATTGCTCATGCTCCATGGCCCCAGTCGAGCGAGTGTGCGTTTGTGTGTGTGTGTGCGTGAGCCTGTGTCTGTGGGAATGACAAAGAGAGAGGAAGAGAGAGTAAACTGTGGCGCGTGTGTGTATGAGCAGAGCCGGACCACAGAGTGCAGTGCGTTCTCTCCTCCTCTCGCCTTGTCGCGTTTGTCTGTTCCTATCTCCCTCACATCCTCCTCTGCCTCCCCCTCACGCTGCCTGGGGAGTGATTAAATCAGTGTACGCCTGTCCACAAGCCAAGGAGAGTGGCCCAGTCAGTGCACAGCCTGCATGCACAAACACAAACAAACAAACACACACACACACACGTGCGCGGACGGACGTAAAAGTAGCTGCACAAAGCTTTAGACATCTAGGGTTTGAGCACGTACGCTAACAAAGCCATTGTGGGCCTGAGTGCCACAGATTAGTGGAGCTGTCGTGTTGTGACACACTCCCACATTGTACACTCAGGCACGATCGCATGTGCTCCGAGAATACAAAACTCCTCCTTAGTCTGCTCCGTGTTCCTGGGTGGCGTGTCCCCTGGTACATGAGAGGGAGCGCGTGTTTGTGAGTGTGTGTGTGTGTGTGTGTGTGTGTGTGTGTGGGTGTGAGGCTTCCTTATGATAAGCGACTCCCAGGCTGATTAAAGAGAACTCTCTCGCCATAATGAACACAGGAGATCCGTCAGGCCTTGCCTTTGAGGAGCGTCGGCGCGTCAGCAGTTAAAGTGCCTGTGATCTCTCGGATTTCAACTAATGTTGATTAACTTGGCAGCATATTAAGTGGCAAGGTATTGAGTTGGCTGGACGGGGGTGGGGGGGGTTGGGGGGTGGAGGGGGATAACACCCACAATTTGTCTCGTAAGCACTTGTATGAAGTCATTTGCATATCTGAGTAAAGTGCTTATTCCCGGGAATTAGTTCAAACGTGGTTGGAGTTTTTGGGTCATGCCTAGTGGGTCAAAAGAGTTGGGCTGCTGATAGAATTCAGGATAGTGATGACAATATTATCTATTGAAGAGTGCACACAATATACATTTTCTGAAACTATACAGGGCCTACTTGGAAATAAAAAAATATTCTGTCCTATATATATGTACAGTACATACAACTATGAAAGCAGATTTTACAATCCAAGCATTTTTATTATTTTTAGAATACCCTTTTCAAAAGTTTCCTGTTGACGTTCTGCAGTTGGTAGGTGGGGAGCAGGTCTGATAGCAGCCGGGCAGGGCTGGCAGGAACAGCTCATGGCGAGCAGAGGGGAGGAAGTGTTAAAATATGGGAGCATGGCGAACGGGGATCTAGTTGAAATGTACAAAGGTACACTTCAATAAGGCAGCGTGGGGACTTTTCCAGCTCTTTTATCATTATTGGCTGGTGTTCCCGTGCTCTGCCGGGAGTTGTCCCACTTATTTCAGCCCCCATTCTGCCCTACGCAGACACACACACACACACACACACACACACACACACACACACACACACACGCACACACATAGGTGAACTCCTAATATGGCACAGCCCCCTGTCCTGCTAACTGCTCTGATGTTCAGCCAAAATGCAGGTCTGTTGCTGCCTGCCTGCTGCAAGCTCGTCCAACTACATTTCCCAGAAGGCCTAAGCCTGGTCACAGCAGACCCAAGGGCACACAAGCAGACAAGACAGCTGCTGTGGCGCTTGAGGGATAAAAAACAAGAATGAAAACTGCACTCTCTATCAGGACCCATCTCTGTCTAAGCTAAATAGCCACAATGCTCTTTTGTTGCGCGGTAACACTTTCCTGGCAGTTTTTCTTTTCTTCTTCCGGAAGTCAGTGCATTGAAATGTCTCAAATTTAATTTCCCCTGTCTTCTAGTCAGTCAGGGCTCGGCGCACCTCCACGTTTGTGGTTAATTTGTTTCCCCGTGTTTACAACATCTGACAGGGCTTTTGATTACCCACCTTCCTATTTTGGGGAGTGAAGCCGTTCAGTCATCGAACGTGCATTTAGCTGAGCTGCAGTCTGCAGCCCGCAGGCCTCCAGGCCCTCTTCATCGCTCCTCAAAGCCCTTCACCACTGAGTCCCTGTGACCTCTAGGATGCCTTGGATGTTCTCTGGCTCTGGCACACGTCTCCGTCTCCTTCACCCTCCCGCCCTGCCTCGATATGGCTGACTTTGCCTTTGTTGTGTGATATTTCATTGACACGCTCATGCTGGATTAAAATCTTAATTAACTTGGGTGTCAGCGCGCCCGCCTCGTGGCTGAGGAACGCTGGTGGAAGCGCTTGGAAGCGCCAGGCCACACTGCTGCATATGCTACCAGCCCCAGTCAGTGTGCTCACTGCTCAGGCTCTCTACAGTCAGTGTGAGGGGGGGGGCTAGCGTGTTTCACTGTGGCTGCACAGGCCAAGAGAGAGGGAGAGAGAGAGAGAGAGAGAGAGAGAGAGAGAGACCAGCCACAGAACCTGACCTGAGGAAAAACCCCACCGAGAGCCATTCTCCCTGCGTGACCTTGCGGGGCCATCAAATCGCTCTGCTCCTTTTTCCTGATTTCCCTTCCGTTTGATTTGGGACACCGAGGGAGCGAGTGAGGCTCCATCTGGCGTGACCGGGCGGCGTGGAGTGGGCGAGCCGCGCGCCATGGCAAGGCGGGGAGCGGCTGTTAGCGGCCGGAGCAGGAGGCGGCGTGGGCCGACGGGTCACCTTGGCCAGCCAATGACACGGCTGATCAAAGGCTGGCTGCTCGCAGCTGGGGCATAGCCGGCGTCTGGGTGGCCAGCTGTGGTCGCCCGTAGCAGTGACCTTGGCCCCCTCGTGGCGGAGGAGGAGGGGGGGGGGGCTTCATGCGGACCTGCAATGGCCCATTCTGGCCCCCCGGAGTCGCAGCGCTCCGGAGTCTCCTTCCTCCCCGCTCACGGTGGCCTGCTGCCTTGGCTGGGCCGGGCGGGCGTCGGTGGAGGAGGAGCAGACGTGCAGGTGGCTGGGCCTTTCGTCAGGGGCGAGGCGGGCGAGGCGGAGCGGGGAGAGGAGAGGCGCCGGCCGTTATTGGTGGGAGGAGAGCCATTCGTCTCGGAGGCGTCCGGGACGATGCGGCGCGGCGGAGACAATTACATCACTGTCAATCACTGTCTGCCAGGAGACGGCACCGAGCCGCGCCGCACGACGCCCTCTCTCCCCCCGCCGCCTCTCCCTCCCTCCCTGCCTCCCTCCCTCCCCGGGGCCGTCACGCGCCCCTCTGTCCCTGGAGGGGGCACTGTGGTGCTCTCTCACGCTGGGCCTGTGAACAGCAGCCATCTCCCCTCAGGGCCTGGAGGCACCATAGACAAGCGACACATCATCATCATCATCATCATCATCATCTCCAACACACAGTCACACACACACGCTGGGTGCCTTCATCTCCCTAGCTTTATTCTTCTATCAGTAGGGAAATGCCATTTGGAGTCCAAATGGAGCATAAACAACTCCTACTCTGGGTTTCAGAGAACACTGTTGTTTTTGTACTGAGTTCACAGGGCCACCATGAAAAAAGGCTATTTTATTAGCTGCTTAGGATGCCTCCCTAAACCTCTGGGGCCTCAGCGTGAGATCCACTGGGCTTCCCAAGGCCAACAGTAATGTCTCCCTCCATATAAAGCGCTCATTGCTCTTTATTAAGGATCATTGCACTGGCAATATCTTTTGTCCAAACATCCGTGTTAGCATTCAATGGTGAAATTAATTCTGTGGCTGGGGTAAAAAGGTGAGCGGGAATATTATCTTTTTTTCCCCCTTTCTCTCCGCCTCCTCCTCTCCGTTTAGATATTCCTCCTTTCATATAACCTGGAGATGTTGTTCCGAAAGAGAGTCTCTCTGCATCTGAAATGAGCGTTTATGCAGCGCTAAGGTCAACCGGGCTCATTTGAAAAACAAAGCATCCTCTAAGCTGCGGGGCCACGGGTCCGCCTGATTTATTGTGTGGCTCGCTCCTGTTCCTGCTCCACTTTACCAGTCAACTCTGACCCTGCCCCACTGCCACCGCGGACACACTCTGCCTTTGTGGACAGCGTCTCTTTGAATATATTTCTGGGGCTCGGCGTAGAGCTCTCTGTAGACGTTGGGCTGATGTGGGATGTGAGGAGCTGCCCATTGACAACCCTGTTCTGTAGTGCAGACGAGAGCCCTGGAAGGTCCCATTGGTTTTCCTTGGATCCCTTTTGGAAGTGTGTGTGTGTGTGTATGTGTGTGTGTGTGTGTGTGTGTGCTCGGGTGAAGAAGGGGGAGAGAGGCAGAGAGGGAGCGATAAAGC
>JAVQIZ010201475.1:0-26945 GCA_036023535.2 Galaxias brevipinnis
AATCTGTCCAAATGTGTCAGAGTAAGAAATGTTCAGAAATTGGAAAAGGAATGTTTATTTAGCGAAGGCCAGATCACGGAAGCCCTTCAGGCTACATTACAGGTGCGCTATAGCAAAAAAAAAAAAAAAATACATTTAAAAATGTTTTGGTTTTTTAGTTTTGTTTTTTAACCTAATAACCGGAATATTTTGGATAGAATATTCCAATAGTGATATGGCCTAAAATGCCCATTCCTACTGTAGATCTCACTTGTAGTAAGCCATATTTGGTCTCCACATCATAAAGCTTGTATTCTTTGATGTCAGTTGGAACAGGGCTGGGAAGATTATCCCACTGACCAAGCACATTGGACAGGCTGGCAAACACAGGTTCAGTACAGAACGCCAGGCAGTCACTGAGGACAGAGAGAAAAAAGATTTATTAATTTCATACATTCCTGGATAACAACAAAGAGAGATATTATATTAAGATATTATTATCATCTTTTGGTTAAGTGTGATAATTGTGATTAACAAATGTTTGTGCCAATCTGTGGCATAGTGACACATATATGTAGGAAACATATATAGGGAAACTAGCAGACTGATTATTTGTTCATTTTACAACAATGCCTTTGTGTTTCTTTTGTTAGCACACTGTATTTGATGCTGGTTAGTCAAACTTAATTAAGACAGTAGAAGCATGAGTAAAGGGACCTGACAAACAATGAGGTGGATTGACAAGAAAACCTAATGACATCACCTGACTATTCTGTCATACACTATAATAATGTACTGATTACTAAAATAAATATAGGTAATGGGTGTGAACAATTAAAATGCCTGGTCATTAATCTGTGTAACCACCACGCCATTTATATGGGGTATTTCAGTGGGGGGAGAACAGGATACTGCAAACAACTTGCATTCATAGGTAATTAGGGTTGGGTATCGAGAACCGGTAAAAGATTTCCAAGAACCGTGGATTCGACAAGATACGTGCATTTCGATTCTCCTTCCCTCTACAGAAACTCTGTTCACGTTAGCCTTGAAAGGAAAGTTATTTTATATCATGTAGTCTTTGATATCTTCCTGTCAGAAACAACTGACAGCATAACTGACATGATTATACAGTCAGTTCCGACCCAGTAATTTGACTGGACAAGAGACAAACATGTATCCGTTTTACCAGTGTTCAAATAACCATTAATTACATCAGCAATGGTTATCTATGTAATGTAACTTCGCAACGCAAAAATGAACATATTCATCTGAACATACAGATAAGTGTACATGATGCAATCTGGCCTAAGGTGTAATATGTAATATGTAGACCTACACAAAGTAGCAAGCTAGTGTGCAAGAAAATGTTTATGGGTTGCTTATAGTATATAAGTATTATAGTGCTTATACAAAGTGATCTTCATATAATATGCACATTTCTGGCAAATATTTATTCTTGAAATATGTTTTTTTCACTCAAACATTTTTGGAATCTGAACTGAGATTCCATAAGCAGAATCGGAATCGATCAAATTTAAACGATACCCAACCCTACAGATAATTCAAGTGCAACTATTATTTTTTCTATAAAAAACCATATCTAAAATGTTGCTTGGTTGATTACAGCTACTTAGGATTTCAAATGCATTTACGCCATTTCTACTCAATGAAATATGTAACTATTACAGAGCGTGTCCAAGACAGAGAGAAGCAAGTCGGTGTGATTCTTATTGAGCTTCTTCTGGCATGGGGCATATATTATTCAGTGCCAGTCGGCAGTGCCGGGCCCAAAGTCCCTTTGATCATCCTTGGCCTTAGCAAAGAAACACACAGCTACTTAGATGGCTAAAAGATTCTTCATTTTAAAGAAAAAGATGGCAGGGTTTATTTAGTGTGTGTGTGTGTGTGTGTAATACCAACCGGGACTCCTCCAGCGGGTGCTGCACTGTGAGCAAACGAGGGTGACGCAGTCTGGTCAGCTGCTGCACTCCTCTTTTCAGTGAGTCAATGATCTGGTCCTTGTCAAACTTTTGATACTTATCAACAATCTTCTTATCAAACACGAACACAGCCACTTCCTTAGAAGACGAGTATTAAATCAGCAATATGTATAACACAAAACATCTATGCAAATGTAGTCCCAATTTAAGGAGCCATAAGTTCCAATAACTATGTTTCTTGATTCCATGGCCGTCTTTCGGCAATTATTTAAATGTAAGAATCATATAGGCCCCCCAGGTAATGCATGTTTGAGACCGTTACTCAATGCAGTGACAAACAACACATTAACATACTTGTTTGGTGGATTTCTTTGTACCATTGTAGATCCTCCAGCACATGCCAGGCCCCCCACTGGCAATGTGGCGTCCCACCTCAAACTCCCGCGTCACAGGGTTACCCATGACAGCACTGGTCACATCAGCAGTCACCTTGGTGACAGTGCTCTTTAGCTTGTTTAACATCGACTCCATGGCTCGGCCTGACCTTTGACCTGCTGTTCAGAACAGGGACAGGGGGAGAGAAGATAAAAGCAGTGTTCGGGGGTGACACAAAATAACTAAGAGAGCACCATCACTGGGAGACAGATGCAGTCATACAAACGACAAAATAGGCAGACAAGCACAAATATCTAAATTAGGCCACTCTTTAGGTGATTGCATGAAGTCTTTTAACCCCAACGTGGCTTTAGTCTTTAGTTGAACAACCTTATCTTTTGTTGGACGTTTTTGACGGAAAGCTGGAACCTTACCCTTCTTATTGCTCAGAAATGCAAGTCAATATTATAAATGTTCTGTCAGCAGTCCTTATTTCTGCCTCCTTTTCAGTCTCATGTGAACCTGTAGAGCTGCACTGTGAAATTAGACAGTCACTGATGCCAGCAAACGATTTTTTATATATAATTCTTTCAGTAGAAAAAATAAATTGACCATGAACCGAAACTTGGCCATTGTCGGGAAGTTAAAACAATCTACAGTTTTGTGAAATACTATAGTTCTGAATTGGTTCAACTGAATGACGTCAGCAACAATGAAGTAGGCCTATCAAAGGCATGCACCTGCGCCAGGTTACTGCTCCTAGCCATCCAAGCGAGGTACCCAATTTTGCCAGTGAAGTACGATTATTTGCTACAGCCTGGTTTCGTTTAAGATAGCCTGGCAAGTATGAAAACAGCTTAACCAGCCTGAACAGTATTATAAATCTCGACTGTTGTGGTGACGTTTCGTTAACTTATCCTGTAAAGACGCCAATGTCATTGACTTAATAATAACTACACACAATTTTGAACTAATCCGTAGTCGGTTGTTAAAACCTGAGCTAGCGAATGAGAAACGCGTTTTTTTTATTTTTATGAATAGCCAGAGAATATAAACTATTGTTATCACCAAGTGACAACTGATTTTTTTTTATTCTAGGTTCTCGTTGGCTGTATAACGTTAGTAATCTACCTACCTTTCAGTTTACCAATTTACCTTCTCTTCTCTTCTCTTCTTAGTATAGTAAATATGTGGTGTTTATTAGGCTAGGCTGGGCCTAGATATATTAATATTATAACAATACAGACTAGCATTAGATTACAACTTGTAGTACTAAAAGTGGCATACATGTTATACCTTACAACCAAGAATAAGTACAGAAACATTACTTGAACTTGACTGTAGTGGTAGCTGTAACTAGTTAACGCCATCCTGACTAGCTTTGCACCTCATATTACTTGCTAGCTAGCTAACGACGTTAGCCTCATGAGCAAGACGTCCGTATTCTTTGGCAAACATTCAAGTACTCGTCATTCTTTCGATCAAATCAGCTATTCAAATGCTTACCTTTATCACAAAAAGTAAATGTTTTATGGTTCAAAGGAGATTTTAGTGTAAAGTTTCAGCTGTCAGTGGTGGCTGAAAAGCATAGTCTCCATGTCTTCCAGCATTTGAAATTCGTTAGCTATCTATCTAGCTAGCCATTACTTCCGTACATCTAAGGGGTAAGGCTTGCCTTGTCATAATTGATTTTCTTTTTGATTGGACATTTTAGTAGCGCTCACACTTCCTTATCCAACCAAGACAGTGTGTTGTTGTCGACAAATTAAATAACAACTTTGTTTTTGTAAATAGTTTATTTACGAATAAGGCCAATTTATATCAAAATCATAAAGTGCATTTCGTGATAACTAAATTAAACAGAACATTTTTAATTGGCATTTTAACTATGCCGAATTAAATACAGTGTTGCTTACAACTACCACTGAAACCCATGGACATTTTCCATAGCTTGATATATTTTGTTCAAGTAGGGTAATCAAGAAGATGTAAGTATTTAAACGTAGGCTATCTAACAATTAATTACTGTTTGAAGCAAAACCAAATCCAACACAAATTTTACTGAAAGAAAAGCATTAACCAACACCCATAAATGCATCTGAAATCACAAATTATGAATGTTAACCGTTAACTAAACATGTAAATTGAAAAAAAAAAAATATTTGAAATTAGTGCAATTTTAATAAATTCCCTTCTTTTTACTCTAAATGGGTTTAAGTACACTATATTGACTATACAGTAGTGCCACACCAGCGTTATTCCATTTAACAGTCCCACGCTACACAGTAAAGAAAAAAATACAGCAATTAAAAGGAAAGTTAAGTGATCTGAAATGTTAAAATACGTTCGTTGTAGTTGTCATGCCAGTTACCTGAACATATCCGAGTGCAGAATCTGACATCTATATCAGTGTTTTTAAAACATATTTTGCACACAAAGTTGCACACCAAGAGACTGAGATATAAGTTAGGATAGGTCTCATGGTCAGTAAACATTTTTGATTCACAAACGGCAAGCATGTACAAATAAAACCTCACATAGGCTAGAACATACTATGAAGGCTAAAAAACTAGTACATAGCAAATGGCCTGTATTCAAACCAGGGACTAACACAAGGAACAAAATTATCAACCCAAAAATTCTTATGTTTCGTTTACAGACAAAATAATCCATCAAATATCCATCATAGCAACAAGTAACACTAGTTTCAAGATCATACATCCAGTAGAGTCAAACTATTTGCCAAAACAAACAAACCTTGACAAATATACCCCAGAATGAAATTAACCACCAGATGAAAGTACCGTGTTTAGCCCTTGATACATGTAGATTTGTAAAATGTTAATTAAAGCCACAGTGAGATAAGTGCTAGGTGCTAGCAACACATGAGAATGAACATCGAATTGTTGCAAACATGACAAAAAGGCATCAAACTGATCCTAGGTTGTGCATTCTACTAATAAGTAGAGGAAAAGTGTTGGAGGAAGACCACAGGGTGGTGCTTCTGGAACTCTTTTACCAGCCGTTTTTTCTCCTTGACAGGCAAGTTGCCATTGAGGGATATGTCATGAAGGAGCTGCTTCAGACTCATCAGGGTGGCTGCCTCACACTGGTCCTCGTACTGTTGGGGTGTCACCTGCTGGCAGAAGGTGAAGGCTGCACCAGCAAGAGGGGCATGGTAGGAGTAGTCAGTAAAACATAATTCCCTTTTAAATATACTGAAACTAGGTTTAGAGTTGGCATTGACAATATGCAGTTTGTGTAACTCCTTTATGAAGTTTTGGTGTTACACTTGTTGCATTTGTAGACTTTTCAAAAGACACATTCAGACTTTATATTAAATAGAAAGGTCAGGATATTCCAAATCAAACTTTTTTTCACACCAAATCCCTATGGCTAGAACAACAAGTGTGTACAATTGGAAATGATCAATCATAGAGTCTGTGCAATAGCTTTATTTAAGACTACTTAAGTCTTAAATATATTTGAAACACATGTGGGCAGCTACACCTGTATAACAAAGGTTTTGAAGAAAAAAAAGAAAAGAAATGCGCAGAGCAAGACATATTCAAAATATGTGTAATTTTTACTAAATCATAAAGCTTTTGTGTCTTAAGTTAAACTGTAAGGTGCACAAAATGTACTTCAGCCACAGAGGGCTGTGTAGTAGGTTACTTACTGGCAATGAAGTCAGGATCTCTGCCCTGTTGTATGGTCTGCAGTATCCTCCTCACAGATTCAATTAGAGAGACTGGGGTCTGTTGACACAATACGTACAGACAAACATTAAAATGTTTGAATTTAAATACAACTTAAAAAAATTGTGTTGTACTTATGTTCTATTATTTTATATATTGCCTTATTTACAGTAACAGCTTATTAGTTATCGTTCTCAACTCTGACAAATGTAGTGGGTAGTTGGCGCCACTTGGCTTTATTAGTTTTTTTAGATTGATTACACAATAAGTGACTGCTCAGACAAAAGCATCAAAACTATAACTTATGTACCCATACCTTAAACCAAGGCAGCAATACTACAAAGAAGTAGGCCTACACATTTATCAGCTTTGCACTTTGTTTGCAATTCTGCCAACAGACATTGCAAAACACTTCACATGATTTAATACACACTTCATTCAAGAATGAAATCTCTTCTGTTCTAAGTGCAAAGCATACCTGCAATTGGCAACACCCAGCCGCACACATGAAAACACTTAAAGTAATTGAACACCAATCTGTCTGAGCCTTAGTGTCACAAATTGACCTCAGCTAAGCTCCCTTTTTTGTGAGAACATTGCACATATGGAGGCAGTGAGAGCATGTTGGTGGGCCATGTCATACTGTACATCATGGCCTGACAATGAGGGAGGCTGGGCAGAGAGATCAGCCCAACCTGAGTCGCTACACTTTAGCATCCATACGTAATACGGACATTTAGACTGGAAGACAGGTATGTCTTACGTGCACAGTATGCAAAAAATGACTTATCCAATTACATACATCATATTCTTACATTTTCTACAGAACTGCCAGACAACCTCCTGAGGGTGAAAGGCAATGTCTGCACACCCAAGAGCAGGAGCTGGCCAACGTCAGTACATAGTGTGTTGGCAAACAACACCATCCACCCCATCTCTTACAATCCCTTACATTACAATTTTTTGTAAACCATTGCACTGTAATTTTATTTTTTTGTAAATCATCTTTGTTTCCATGACTTTAGTGTAACATATTGTATTGATTGCTGTACTGTAATTCAAGTTCTGTGTGTATACAAAGTACTAAAGACAAAAGTGTTTTGTATAAAGCACATCAGTGTGTTGTTGCTGCTTTGAATGGTTCATTCAGATGGTGCATGTGTGTATCATTTGGGACAAAAATACCATTTTGAAAAAGGATTGTTAGGTTTTCATTGCAAAGTTTCATTTTCACAAAGAAGTGAGATGTTTGGCTCCAAGTCTTGTATGTTATGTGACTTGTGTTTAGAATTTTGACACAGCGAGCCAAATTCTGGAATAAGTGTGTATGCGATTGGAAAAAAACTAACATTAAGTTATTCCTCTACCAAAGTTTTTGACAAGTTGATTTGATCATTCAATTTAATAACTTTGATATCCCATTGATTCCATACAATACCAATGGTGCGAGCCTTCAAGTTAAAGATGTTTCCTGTCAGTCTAAATGGCCTGAAAAGCTCAAAAGTAAAACCGGCCAGCATTATGATTCTAGCCTTTGTACCTTGAACAGCTGAATGTGGCTGTCCATGAGGAACAGTACCAGAGTCTCGCACTGGGCTCGGGTGAGCTCGTTATTCTGGACAATGGCTTTTGAGAGAGTTCGGCAAACCAAAGATCTGTTGTCAATCTGAAAAAAAAATTAAAATGTTTTAACCAATGATGATTGCAAAATGGAGAAAATTCTGTTATTTTCTTTCATGATACCTATTTATCTAGTATGTAGGCCTATTCCACCCAAAAAAGCATAGGTACATAATTGAAACAATAGTGAATTGTGCCATTTTTGACACGTTGCTAAGCTGTAACAACTAGGTTTGAAACTACAGAAACACGGCTGTGCGCCATGCAACAAAACTGCTTTCGTAATACGGACCTATCTATAATCAGGGGTGTACAAAAGTAGTGCAACAGCAAGAATGATATACTTAAGAACGAACTAAAAGAACAATGCACCTGTTCCGATGCCTTTAAATGCCGTTTCCATGTTGATAGACACATTTGTAATTAATTTAGATATGGATGTCAGGTTGTCAAATTCAGCCTGGGCTAAATCCCTGGCTAGCAAGATTACTCTACTAATCTGATCCTCTGGGCACAGTAATCTAAAAGTATAGAGAAGGACAAAGAGGAGATGGATGAGGTAGAGCTAGTCTGTGAATAAGATATCAACTAATGTGTCTTCCAAACTATTCAGCTGACCAAGACAGAAAAAAAAATTCTACTTGTTTATGATGTCACCATAGGTAACCTTCCATGGTACACAGACGTTTAAAGTATTGCTTTATGGACTGGCTCCATCAAGTTTAATTACAAGTCACAAAAAGGCTGTAGAGAAAGTAGTCAGCCAACTACCTGTTTCTGGAGGCGACAGGCCTCGGGTTGGGCTGCCAAGGCCATGAAGGCCAGGAGTCTCCGTAACTCATCTCTCTCACTTGCATTCAGCAGGCGAAGGTAAAGCTGAGACGCTCGGATCGCCTCCTTGACCTTCCCTCCGTCTGCACAAGTGGGTGATTAGGGGAAGAAAACACGCTCTCGAGTAAATTAAAACATTATTTTGAGTTGCTGACATGTTGCTTACAGTAGTTCATATCACTGGCTTTTGACCAATTTTGTTGTGGCATTTGGTATAGGCACATCCAGTGGGACAGCCACTCTAAGTCAATGACAAAATAAATATAATAAACATTCTGTGACCTCGTGCCAATCCCATCTCCCAGTGCCTTTGTTATCCAAATATAATGGGAGTAAACCAATTTTGCTGTTGCCTCTTGTTGGGGTAAGTGTTACGAGAACTTGGTAGTCTTCTCATTGTTCTCGTCCGGATATATATATATATATATATATATATTATACATAGGCTACATGTTTAGTTCTGATGTTACCTGATAAAAGCATTTTTATTAATAACGTTTAGTTGCTTTTCAATTCATTCAATACTTTTTGGGTTCCTATGCCTATTGTTTCCTACACTTCCCAAACAATATTAGCATTCAATAAAACAACATTCAAGTCTAACACATTGCAATAGACTTGTATGGTCTCACCCAGAAGATCCAATATGGCCGTGTGGACGTCATGGTAACTGCAGTTTAGTAGAGGCACCCTCTCCGGGTCGCCATAGTACTTTGCTATTGTATCAAACAGCAGCCTCTTCTGTGGGGCCAGCAACTCTGCCTTGCAGGCCTCAGAAGTAGAGAGGTCTTGCTGGCGAAGGTGCTCTCCTGCAGTCACAATCATCTGGTCTGGAAAGAGCTCCAGACAGTCAGCAGCCACAGACAGCCACACATCCAGCCTGAGAGACAAACTATTTATTGAAGAAAGAATATCATCCACATAAACAATCATTTTACAGACCTCAAATTAGGCCAGATGTCAAAGAATGAATCTAATTAAAACTTGTGCTTTAGTGATTCTTGAGCACTTACTGAAAGGTCACAAGGACTAAAAGAGTCTCATAATGACAAACGTAACCATTAAACCCCAGCCTCACTGACCACAAGAAAAGAATAAACCTATCACATTCGGGCAACAATAGTCTAAGGTATTCTCAGCACTGACTCGGGCAGGTTAAGCGTCTCGGACAGCTCTCGGTCCAGACAGGTGTTGGAGAAGACCAGGTCCTGCCGGGTAGAGGTCCTTGAGGTGCCAAAATGGCGATGAGGCTTGGTCCTGGCTGGGGAGTTCAGGATACAGTCCAGAATGGGCAGATCTACTGCCTGCAGCAGCTGGAGCAGGGTCTGCTGCCGCCACACTTCCTGCACCACTAAACAGAGGATTCAACAGCAAAAAATATATCCTATTTGGTATGAATAAAGGCATATTTGATGAGTGATGTATTATACAACTTGACACATAAATACTGAACTTTAAAATACCTAAACCTAGTACAAAGCAGTGTGCATTTGTTCCGACACTCACCAGCCTTAGAGACAAATGCCTGAGTAGTGGCTGAAGAGGAGAGTATTGAGGGCTCCAGGTTGATGGTCTTAAACAGCCTTTCAACCCTCCTGTCTGCTGGGCCCACTGCTATGGGATTAGAGATGGTTCTCAGCTCATTCATTCTGTGTAGAGGAAGCACAGGCCAAAATGTTTACAAGCTAAAAAACGATGCTACCAAGTTGATCTTTTAGATAAAATTTGACACTTTAAGGAGAACCCCAACAATGTGCAGAAAATTCCCATTAGTTTCTGGCCTGTCCAGTGATATTTTAGGTGTGTATTTGTATTTTAAACCCATTTGTGCAAACCTGGAACCTTTCCTCCTCTTTCCATCCAACTTCTCTGGCGATACGCTATGTGTGTCCTCATGATCTTTCTTAGTGGAGCCCGGCAATGCACTGCAGTCCAGAAACCGGTACAGGCTGCAACTGCTGTCCTCAAAAGTAGCGTCTTTGTCACGACGGAAGAGCTTTGTTCCCACAGCCTCAAACACCTTGGCCTCCATAAGCGCCTAGCAGTGGCATAAGGAAACATGAAAGCAGGTTTCCCTTTCATACTGCTTTGAATACATACTTTAGTGTTTTACTGTTTCAAATATTGTCTTTGCAACTTGCGCTAGAGTGTAATATGCTACAAAATACACTTTAACACATTAGGGTGCTCACAATAATATGTTAGGACAAACAAACAATCTGTTAATTTTCCAATGCAGGTAGCCAGTTACATAAAACAAAGTGTTATGGTTAACAGGTAATCTAACTCTTCAATTAGGCTACAAACAAAAGCAAGCACTTAGATGGCTTTCTGTGTTAGGCATGGTTCTTAATTAGGCAATAAGAGTCAAGTGTGTTGTGCCACAGCATTTCAATATAATATCCAAAATATGTCAAGAGGCCTAAAGTTGATACATTTTGGCAACCGTGTAAAATGTAGTAACTACAGGTATACAATGCATTGCATACAAGGGCTACAAATGTGCTTAAATTGCGTACACATGGCTTGCTTATTTACACAATGATGAGCAAACATGTTGTGTTATACACTCAGTAGCTTTATTATTAGCTAAATCTTTCTAGAGCCAAGTAGTTCTGAAACGAGGGCATCTCCAAACTTGTGTACTCCTTCAGAAATATACTTCTTTACGTCACTATTAAAAGGAGTAACTATGTTACTGTGGGTGTGGGCTTCTTGTCAGCTTGAACTAGCCAGGGCACTTTCCTCAAAGACTCGAACAATCCTACCCCTGTAAGATGTCCCACAAAATCCCAGATGGTCAGCAGTTTCTGAGATGCTGTAACCATGCTTCTGACATCAGCAAACATTCTACAGTTTAAGTTCTATCCAACAGTTTGTACTATTCCAACAACAACTAAACCCCTTGACCATGTCCACATGCTTTACAAGGGATATTGTGTTGCAGCTCCATTATTCATCGCATTGATATTTGTCTTTCTGCAACAATGTTACAAAAACAACTTACAATATCATAAAATTATCCCGATATTGTCTAAAACTCTAACTTTTGCATGGGAATGGAAAGCTCCAAATTGAGGTGTATCAGGTCACCCAAGGATACATATATGGAATAACATCTTTTGACACCTACCTGACAGAGCCTAGCAGCTTTAAAACGGGACACCTCACTGTCGCAGAACACCACGTTCTGCATCAGGTGACTCAGGACTGCATCTACTGCATCTGCACCTGTGAAGCACTCAGCATGGATGCGTAAGTGCTTGCGGCGCCGTCGCACCTCCACTTGTGCCTGAAGCGCCTGGATGATGTTCTGCCACAGATGGGTGGCACGGAAGGGCCCGGAGAATCCTGCAATTAATAGAAAAATAAATATGACGTTAGGGACACAAGGAAATATTGAGTTTAGAGTTGCCACTTAAAAGCATTTAAGTTTTTATTAAATCTTAATATAAAGATCCAATAGGTGTTTTTTTTTGGTCAATTACCCTACTGGAAAATCCAGCTTCCTTGAGCTGGTAGCCGGTTGACCAGACATATACTTAAGATTTTATCATTTATAGTACCCATTGTTTTCTAGTGGGGGCTCCTGGCTGGTTCCAACAGGCCAAAATCCACTTTAATGACACACACCACAGCATAGTGCCACATGGATCGGTTTATCAGTGCGGTTGGCAGACGAACCCCAAGACAGTATCAGTGACGTAACCGAACACTGACTGTTTTCAGAAACAATACTATCCGTCGTATTGGTTTATCTGTCTTAACAAACAGGACGATAAAAATGCAAATTGCAATACACTCCTACCAGGTTGGATGTTCTCACGAAGACTCCGTGTATGACTATTTAATCTTCTGAACCTGGGAGTCAAATCTACCGCCATCACAAATTTGACGTCAACTTCTTCTTCTTCGGTAAATACACATATGACTACTGGACACATTTCTGAATTGCGCCATCTATCCGGATACCGAGTACATACGTTAATGCAAATGTTTTTGCACCAATGCGCCGAGTGTGAATTATAAACACTTTCACTTTGGATTCAGTTCAGTCATGAATACAATGTACTTGATGCATTTATGTAGTTTTATCTTATTGGGTAAGGTAACTGAACAATATTAAACCTCCTTTTAAGTGGTACAGGACACTATTTTCGGTGCGTAAGTTAACATCCTAACTACTTACTTCTATCTTTAAAAGTGGGTGTACCACCAGATATGCCAGTTCAATTGAATAAAAAATAGATTTTTGGAAGACAGCCAGAATCACATGCACGTGAAACCCTCGGTAGCGTCACATCCGTAAACAAAGACTTAACCAGGAATGTACCACTTATCTATAAATGCAATGCAACGTAACATCAAAACATTTAATGTATTATTGATATATCTACCTTGACAAACCAGTATGGAAAACACTATTATTAATGTATCTTCTATTTGTTAAACGCATTTGTTCAAAAGTGTGAATACTTAGTGGATGATTTGCAGATATATTGTTGAACAGTACGTTCCCATGAATGGTTTGGTCCTGTTATTCTGATGCAGCTGGCTGGAGTGGACACGGTGAAGTCAGACAGACAAGGACATACAAAAGCAGCGTTTCTGTGCAAAACAACATCGACTTCTTCATAAATTATCGCCAACCTTAGCTAACGATAAACGTTGCTAAAGCAAGGCCGTGTACACAAGAGTTACCTATTTCGGTTATTGCCACAAGTCTCCACGAACGGAGATTTGAGCGAGGTAAAATTTTGTTTTAAACACAAATTCTAAGGTCGCATTCAGTGTTCCAGTTTCCTGTTTTAATTTAGCACTTTGTCTTTGTAAACCAAACAAGAAGCCAACATAAACCAACGCTTGAATCTAGAAAGCATAAGATTATGATCTCACTCCTCTGTTATTAGGCTTGAAACATGAACGTTTCATGTTTCAATATTTACGACTTTGAATAGATCTTGTTTCAACAGTTTTTTAGGCTAATATAGCCTACCCTTATCCGATAACTATAAGCCTACATATTAGTTTTTGTTATGACGTGGCTATAGTTTTTAAATTAGAATACCATTCTGTAAGCGTTACGTAATTTAAGTTATTTGACACTGGCAAAATAGTGATTTGATGTGTGCAAATAAGAATTGACCTGAATTGTTTTTTGTTTTTTTTTCTTAATTTGATGCAACGATATCACGTGTACTCATCTATGACGCGTGCCTTGATATTTATTAATCCTTGTAAACATCGTTGGAAGCCTTTTTAGGGATGAGTGGCAGGGGTATTCAGCCAATAAGGAGTTTTCAATGTAGCCATACGTACAGCTGTCGTACTTTTCCATTCGTTAATTTAGCCTATACGTTAGGGCTGAAATATGTATACAAATGATCATAAAACAGCAAATTACAAATTGGGTGTGAAATACCACGACAACACTACAGCACACTACCGTTGTGCTGGTTCCCGATTTTCTACGTTTTCGTTAATTAATTAATTTATCCAGTCCCTAGAATGAAAAAATATTCGGAATAATTCTAATAATAACTAATTCTAGCCTTCATTATATAGGCTGCAAGTGACCTTATCGGTATTATCCTACCCCTAAAGGTCCTAAGCAGTGCATGGATGTGGACAAGAAAATAACGGATGAAGTAACTGGATTTGATGACTGTTCCAAGCCCATTGTTAGATAATGTATTGTGTTGCCCAAGAGAACTTTGCCTGCCATATTACAGTACAACATATCCCATTTGTAATATTGTGAAATGGGCAATTTTTGGCTTAATAGCTGAAAACATACAGATTGTATTGCCCTGAGGGAGAAATGCTTAATTTTTTTTGAAGTATATTGGGTTATCTAGGTGTTTGTTGGCAGTTATTTTGCATACCATAGCTTTGAATTAGGTAACAGGAGGTAACAGTATGTTTCCATGGTCACTGAGGGACACAACAACTGCTTGGCTTTGCTTGAGGGGGGGTTTGTTGTACTGTATTCCCTAGCAACAAAGGCAGGGAATGCAGCCAATTGACACTCAGCAGTAGCTCCCTCTCTCTTTCGCACACACACAAACACACACAACAATCACATGTCTTAACAGGTTACAAGCTTCCTTGCCGAGTAGCCCTTACAACTCAGTTTCACCCCAGCAATTGAGCTGATATAATTTTTGGTTCGCCAAAACCTATGGTGCTATTTGTGTGCAGTGAATTTATTCATGAAAAGTGTTCACAATTGAATCCCGTTGGGCTCATTCTGCAGATTTTATTTTCATTTTTTTATCAGATTTTGCCTGCAATGTTCAGTTTTGGGGAGAATGTCATGTCACCAATGGTGTTTTTACACATAAGTGCAGTTAATTTTGCTCATTCATCACTGTGACTAGCAGTTGATTGTGCAATGAGTAGCACAATTGATTAACAAAGGCATGGAACAATGGCCCTGCGTTTCTTTCATTCTAAACGGATTACTGTTGATCTTCACCACATTCACAGTGCTTGACCAACAATGCCCCTGAATGATGAGAAACCCACCTCTTCGTCCAGTGGCGAGGACCAGGCTAGCGATGGGGAGTCTTCCTCAGGACGCTCTAACAGCGTGACTTCGGCTAGTGACCTGGACTACTCTCGTCAAAGCTTCACCAGCGATGGTTCCAGCAAGCAAACCTCACCTGCATGTGAGTAGCCTATTTGTTCTTTGCCGTTACCTTGCTTAAGCCTACTCTATTCCCACGGCACTTAGACAAACTTTTGTTCATGATGCCTATTCATATGTTGAAATAACTGCAATACAGCTTATAGTTTGTAGCATATTTGGTCTTTAAAATCGTTCGAATATCATTTCAATTTCTATACTTGTGTCCCACAGCCAGCCCACCCAAACCTATAACATTTGATGAGGTCATGGCCTCTGCACGGGACCTGTCCAATCTGAGCCTCGCCCATGAGATTATTGTTAACCGCAACTTTCACGTGGAGCCACCGAACCTACCCCAGAACAGGTACCAATAAAAACAAAATAACATTGACGTAGATTTCATTTGAATATTTCGGTGCACAGACCTTCTTTTGGCTTATCGTTGGTAAAGTCACTGTGATGACCATGCTTTAATAACACAGCTTTAAAGTTTCTGGACTCACTCCCTTTTGTGATTCATTTCCTACACACCTAAATGTTTATACCTCTCATCTTTGTTTCTTTAGTGAAAATTCACACATTGGATGATGCTGGCTTTAATAGCATGCTGCTCTTGAAATATTCAGTTCAGTAAAATTTATGGCACATATTAGAAAAGTTATTACAATACATACACTAAAAGAGACAAATTAAATGCAATTTTTTTTTTAATCTTAGTCGCATTCTGCTTTTGCATGTACAACACAAGCGTTCAATCGAAATATTTGAATAAAGTGAAGAGCACCCCCTCCTGTCTAAAGAGGTTATCAATACGATGCATTGAGTTTTCCTAAAATATGAAACAAGTGCGTAAGAACCGTAATAGAAATACTCTATATGAGGTGATCATTTTAAATGTAGATTGAGTTTGTCTTTAAAGAGTTTGTCCATACAATGTTACAATAGGACGTATAAGGACATCTTGTTTTTCCCTCTTTACAATACATCATATTTAACAGGAAAGGAACAGTAATGTGTGCACTAGATGTGTAATAGTGTGTGCACTCTTGGGAATGTGGCCCAGTGAACTGTGAATGAGTGCAATAATGAAAATTAACCTCATATAATTTCTTTTAGTTTAGAAAAGCGGGTCAGAGACATGGTGCACAAGGCATTCTGGGATTCCTTAGAGTCCGGGCTGAATGACAACCCGCCAGAATATGAACATGCCATCAAACTTCTGGAAGAAATAAGAGAGGTCAGGACATGTATGAAATATTTTAAGATCCCCCAGATTATGGACTTATACATTTGGAGTGTGTGAAAGTTATGTAAGCTTTCCATGAAATGTGCGCATACCAACAACTCAAATCTGAAGTTTGTTAATGTAAGAGTGCTGATGTTGCTTTTAATCAGTTGTTTTAGAAGTTTGATTATGGACACATTATGATAATGCACCTTGGTTTAAATATCAGAGGGGCTCACCAGAAACCTGCAGGGTGCTTGTTAATTTCCCTGCACCAGTTATAGTTTGTTAAAAGATGAATATGCATACCTTTGTGTATTTATAAAACATAGGTTTTACATTTTTGACAGCATCGTTGAAAGTACTTTCTGACGTTTTTAGTATGACTGTTGTTCAGTAAAGTGTCAGAGCACAAAAAGCTCGTGGGATTCTTATTTTTCGACATTTGAAATGGGAAATGTTTTTTTTTTTTTAAAGGTGAGATAGTTTCACATTAAAAAGGCATATTTATAGATTGCATTGACTTTAGACTTCTACAAGAATTTATTTAAAATTAGAACAAGATAAAAATATCTCTGTGGATTTCAACAGCACACAAAGGATGATTTAAACAGGCTTAATAATTTTTTGATTGTTTTCAATTGTTCTATTTTACTGCACAGATATTGCTGTCCTTCCTGAATCCGGGAGCCAACCGAATGCGCATCCAGATTATGGAGGTGCTGGACATAGATCTTATTCGCCAGCAGGCAGACAAGGAAGTAGTGGACATCCATGGGCTGGCCTCCTATGTCATCACAGTCATGGGCAAGTTGTGTGCCCCGGTGAGGGATGAGGAAGTCAAGAAGCTCCAAGAAAGTCCTGACAATATTGTGATATTGTTCAAGTAAGTCTCCAGAGGACCAACTGTGTGACATTGCCAAGTCCATATCAGGTACTTGACAGATGCAGATACATGTTGTTGTTTTTTTTGTTAGCGTAGGACTGAAACACAGATATTGTACTGTATCTTATTATATTGTAAAAATATCTTTAATATCTAAGAGCTATATCACTGCAGGTAAAAACTGCCTCATAAAACATGAAAACTCCCTGTTTGGCATCTGTAGACTGCTGATCCGTAAGTCAGACTGAAAACATGTCTTCCAATGTTTTTATTGTTATTTTGTGACAAGTAAACAGTTGCTTAGTGGATCTTTCCCCATGTGTGTAGGTCATTTTGAGTTGTTACAGGCAGTTGGGCAAATGTCAAAAATTTTCTTTAGTCTTGTTAATAACTGTCATATTTTTCCTTTCCATTAATGGCAAGAAAGGTCTCGGCGATTTTATCCCAAATTTTTAGCCCTGGGTGAATCAAAGTGTTTTTTTATTGCTGTATGACAGGGAAATCTTCCGTGTGTTGGACCTGATGAAGATGGACGAAATCAACTGCACCATCCAGAGTCTGCGGCCCGAGTTGCAGAAGCAGTCTATAGAGTATGAGAGAGCCAAGTTCCAGAGCATCTTGGACAAGACACCCAGTGAGTAGAATGGTAGAATGGGAATTTACTGCATGTATACTGAGAGTTTTTCAGTTACTCAGAACTGTTACCATAATCAACCTCTTTGTTGAACAATCAAGTTGTCTGTCTTTAAAAAAAAAGAAATTGTACATCTGTAGACCCATTCATTTATGTTAACTGAAATTATTCTGTACCTTTCATAAGTATTTGTCTTATAACAATAATATCTAATGATACACGGACAGTATTAAAAGACAAATTGTAGACTTACTGAACCTACTTTAAAAAAAATAAATAATTGGCAGTACTTTGAGCGAGAAACACAAAAGAGGACTACTTTGTGCAATTGCTTTGCTTGCTAAACTTAAAACATTTAGTGAGCTTTCTCTCAGTTTCATATTAGCATCCTATCGGTAAACATTAGTATACAATTCTGACTGTATTCTGATTTGTAATCACATTAGGATCAAATAAGGATTATTAAATAGTGATAGGATATTATTTTGAATACATCTTTTATTTAACTAGGAAATATCTCTTTTCAAGGGAGTCCTAACCAAGAAATGCAGCATAGAGAACATTCACTAAACATAAAACTGATCTGAATAAATCGGCTAACTGACTTTCTGGAATGCTCCTGTCTGTAAAGAAGTGACTGAAACACATGGGACTCGTATTTTTTTTCTTTTTCTTAGGTGCCTTGGACCATACTACTTCGTGGATGGGGTCGTGTTTTGAGGAGCTTATACTGTCTATGAACACAGGCCGGAGCACCAGCCAGGAGAAGGAGGTTAAGGCCCTTCCTGGACCCCTCCTGGTCCTCAACACTGGGTTCCTGCGCATCCTGGCTTGGGACTACAAGAGCCTGCTACCTGAGGTGTGTGTGAATGGGCTTTTCTTTATGATGGTGACCACATTCCGTTGTCTCAATTCTGACTGGTTGATTGATGTAGGCCTGTAATACTTTTGTGTAACCATGATGCTACTGGTCTAGAGATTGTTTTAACAGTTTAGGCACTTTCTCTCTTCTTCTCCCTACTTATTTGTATTCCCACTGCCTACTTTCCCTACTCACCTGCCGACCTACCCATCCTGGTAGCACTTCTGAGAAATATATGTAATGAAGAGAGCGAGAAGCTTTGACCTACTTTTCCAGACTATCCAGCATAATCAACCTCATCAGACTCACTTGCTCACGTACAAGAGTTATTTTTAATAATTTAGCTAATGAATGAAAAAAAGGTATTTTTTTCAGGTCAGATTTACTTGGAAATTACTACGGTAATTACAGTGAAAGCAATGGTTAATACATTTAAATAAATGGGCGTGTTTTCGAATAGAGGGGACGGGGCGACTCAGATTAAGGAATTTTTAATGAGGCAGAAGGAGAAGATGACGTTTTTAGGATTTTAACAAGGTAATTCAACATATTTTGTAGAAAACACATAAGACATGATTTATATGTTTAAGCAGAATATTTTAAATGTTTCATTAAATGACTGGAGGGGGACTTTAAGTATCATGCATATGCTGTCCTTCAGATGCAATACATCCAGTGTAATTATTTTCCTTGTTGGCAGCACTAGTGTTAAATATCTTGCCTTTTGAACCCTCCAGACCCTGATGACAGATGAGGTACGTCTTCGGGAGATTCATCGACAGCTTGAGCTTCTGCAGGTGGTTGCTGCAATTCTGCTAATTGTATATAACGCTATTGGAGAACCCATCCACGGCATACCTGTCCTGGCAGACAGGCTAAAGAAGATGACCAGTGTGTTGCTGGAAGGCATGCACAGCCCGTAGGTTTTGCTAACACACATTCACACTAAGTTTCAGAAGAACTTCAGAAGATATGCACACAGGCTCACTATTAGCACATTGCACTGTTCTTCCACAGACAAGACAAGACAATCAAGTAAAAGTAAATGTTGTCATTGAGGCTGTTCTTCCTCATTATGAACCCAAACAATGATTTTTGTCCATGAACGGAACATCTGAATGTTTAATCACGACCTCTCCCATCTCGTCTTCTTGCAGAGACTTTAACATGTTGGACGGATTAGAAGGTGTTAGCGCACAGATCTGCTGTGAACTCAACAAATCTCTGACTGAAAGGAACTACCCTGCTCTCCCCCCAGCACTGCAGGACACCCTCAGGGGCCAGATATGTAGCATCATCCAGGAAAGAGATCCCATCCGCACTCTCGTTGGTGAGCGTCTCTTTATAGGGCTGTGCGATATAACAATAACAATAACAATAATTATCTCTTGCGTGTATATACTGTATGTAGTATATTTACCAGGAAAAGTTGTAGTGTGACTTTAAATTATCTATTGTGCAATTAGAAATGTGTAGTAAGTAATGTAATATACTGTATAGCATGGCTTTTGTCCAAGTCTCTGAGTTAGGATGCACAGCAGTTTGTGTTGCTTCATATACTGTCTGCTAAATGCTTATCCTTCTTAAACCATGAGGTTATTTTGACCACTCCAGTTAATTACACACCCAACAGCAAAATCAGAAAACCCATCAATGAAGGTTATCCGAAGCATCAAGCGTGTTATTTATTATGAACACAGTCTTTACGGTTAATTGTGTTGCTCTTTTATTCTCCATGTCCATTTCCAACGGTCCACCAGAGGAGCGTGTCCAGCAGTACTTCATGGCGCTCCTCTCTGCCCAGACCTCCAACACCAAGCCTCTGCCGGTACCTGCCGGTCTGACTGCCATCAAGCCCGAGCTCACCAGGTTGGGAGCTAACTTTCTGGTCCTGGTAAACTACAACAAGCAAGTCTATTGGCCTTTCTACGTTGGCATTGTGAAGAGCCTGGTGATCAAACATGTGCAGACAGCAGAAACATCGTCTCTTCAGGACCCCTCCCAGAACCTGGTCCACTCCAACTAGAACCAACCATTGCGTGTTAAGCCTCCCAAGTTTGATGCCACCATTAGAGAAGTGAAGTAGTCCAAGTACTAAAACCAGATCGAGAGATCTCCTCCTCTGGGTAAATGTATGTTCATTTGGCTTTGATTGCGTCTCCTACGTGCTGCTGAAGATAAAAATGTTGTCGACATTACTTCTTTACCTATGCATTGGGACGTTTGACCAGAGAAGTGTCAGGGGAAATAAAACTCAATGACATGCTAAGTTGCAAGTTTTAATCTATCATCTGTGTATATTGCATGTCTGCTTTTGCTGTGTTTTGGTGAAATATTCGGCCAATTTTGTCAACCCACCTGTTTTCATATTCTGTGAATCTATTTCTATTGATGGAAGAGATCTTGTTTTCTTGTTCAAATGAAATGGCTGAACTGCATAAATACTTTTATACATATTTCATAGACTTTGTTACAAAGGACAAAGCATATATATTTATATAATCATGTCGGCCATTTCACAATTGAATAATATACACATGCTTTTTCTGGAACATAAATAAAGTACATTTTCTTTAATGTTACTTTTAAAGTGAACAGACTGAAAACCCAGTAGCTACTATTGCATTCTTGCCATTGGCCTATGCATCAGAGTTGGCACATTTAATGTAGATATACTGTTAGTTGAAATAGATCATTATGCCACCGCTCCTGCTTTAGCTCACCAGAATGTCCTGCTTTTAATGTGTTTTGCCAGCTACAGATTACCTTGTTTTGTATTTTCTGTGCAATAAACGCAAGTCGTATTTTGAGGGGAATGTTAGAAATAGTTTGGGCACAACATTGTTTTTGAGGGGATTGTTCCTGACCCTAGGGTGAGATCAAAAGTTCCATGATGTGTTCTGTTGGTTTTTGTGTGTATGCATGTTCTTTATAAAAGTCGTTTTTACAGTACTTTAAGTAGAACATTATCGTAATTTCATTGGCTTTAATTCAAATGCTTGCTTTGATACAGCCTCTGTACTTTGATTTACCTTATACTGTTACCCTGAAATGTTCAATTGTAACCAAAATAGTTTTTTTGTCTGCCCTTCCTCATGGTTTCTTTAATGAAAAGCAAGGTGCTTGAATGGATTTTTGTCCATTGTTGTTATTATGGGCTTAAAAAGGAAAGAAAACCATGGATGGTATTCTGAAATATTACTTGAATAACTAATAAAGAGTTTGTCTTCCTGTCATGGTAATTGCTGCCTAATATATTTTAAACCATGTTTATCTATTAGATACAAAAGGTGGCATTGCATGTCATTAAAACAAGGTTGTGGTTGCATACATTACTTAAAAAAATAATGAAATTGGCATATTTTCATGGGGAAAAAAACACAAGTATGGTTAAAGAACCAGTCAAAGGTTTGGACACATCTTCCCATTCCCATTTTTTCAGGTACTGTATATCATTATAATAGTGCTGTTTGTGTTATGTGTGATAATGTATCACACAACAGCCTGTGTGTTTGTTGACGTGTCTTAGTGTGCCAACAAAAAATATATATAGAGAGAGACAATATTATTTGCAGACGCACATACGTGCTAGGCCTATTAAACCTAAAGACAGCTTAGATGAAACATTATCCATATCACGCATGGCTTTTATTTTATTTATAGTTGGTTGTTCGGGGTTGTTCTGACTATGCCATGGTAAAGAATGCAACACGCCACTTTGTGCACCCAGTGGTGGGAGGGAGACCCGTTTCTAGGCAACTTGTGTGTATGTCTAGCATTACAGTAAGTGATTGAGTGTGGGCTGGGACGGTAACCTCTCTTACCACGACTTTACCAGATAAGTTGATGCATCGTTAAATTGTTAAAAGAAACGCTAACTAGCCCAATCTTTATTTCCAATCACAGCCGGACGATTGTGTGTAGATTCTTACAATAACTGGATTAGTCTAACAATTGTGGCTAGACAGCTAACTAGCTAACCAGCGAAAGTTGTCTGAACCTGTCAGTGTCTACTTGTCTAGACTAAATCCTGTGCATGTAGTTAGCTAATTTTCACAGTTGGGTGATGAGCACACGATCTATGACAGCTAGATCCCAGGGGAGGAGCGCGAACCAGCCTCTCTCCCAGAGCTCGGCAGTGAACGAGGTTAACCAAAACCGGTACCGCAGCAGTCGCAGAATCATCAGTCCCCCGTCCCTTCACCTCTTAACCCAGTTTATGGTTGAGGAAAAGACAGGTAGGTTGTGGTTAGCTAAATTTTATTTTACAATTTCAATATTCATTATATTTAACCAAGCATAATAGAGGGCCATTACAGCAATTGTTAGATTTCAAACACTGCCTCACTTTGCGAATTACATGGAAATAACAAATGATGAGGAAAATTCGTAATATTTTACTGTCATCATATACATCATACAAGTTGAGAATGTTAAAGAGAGACGAGTCCTTCCGGATTTGGTGGAATTGAAAACCATCCCCTCCTCCTTGGAGGACCTCTGCCACCAGCTGTACACAAAGATTCAGGAGCAACCAGCTCTCCACTGCACTCCCTTGGAAGACCAGCATACATTGGTGAACAACATATAATCCCCCCACACCTAAGATGGTCGACAAAATAAATTTATTTTCCATGGGGGCTGACTCACTATACTAAACATCTATGCACAGTTGTACTAATAGCTTTGTCCAGAGTGTCTGCCAAATGCTATGTAATATATACTATTTTGATTTCCATAGTTAGCTGTGATGTCGTCTGAGCTGGGACTGATCTGGCAGGACCTGAAGGGGTACATGTACGACCCCTTTTTGACTCTGACAGAGAACCGCCAGCTACAAAGTCGAACGGTAGCGGAGGTTTTGCGTCTCTCCCAGCAGCTGTTCCTCAGCTACCTTCACCTACTGGACACGCTGCGGAGACGCTCCGTCTTCAGTGACCAGGCCAACCGTAGCCGCCTGGCCGCACAGATGGCCTTGGACTGTACCAACTGGTGAGTCATCTAAGGTGTCTGCGTTACTCAATATAGACGACAAAAAGTAAAACACTAGATGGGTCTTTCAAATTTGAAAAATTGTCTTCATTGTGGATGAAGAAGAAAATCCGCAGAGGTCGTGCAAACCATTATTTTAGGGAATTGTTTATGAGATACATTTTTTGTTGGCAGTTTGAACGTCCACTCAATAAGACGCAATGTTGCATCGGTTATCAAGGCCACACGGAGGAAAGAGCTGACTGGTGAGAGGTGCAGTGACTCAGACATACTGAAAGAGGAGCAGCAGGAAGAACAGTCCAGGCCTCTGCTGAAAGTTGACATCGGCCTGCATCAGGCTAGGGCTAGGAGCCTGAAGAGCGGAGTCCCCAGGCACACCAAGGACATAGAGAAGGACATAAAATATGTGAGAGGGAGAGAGAGAGAGAGAGAAAGAGTGTGTGCATTTTTTAATGTGGGTGTGAGGATGACATCAGTCAAGAGAGAGTGAGAAAGAGATAAAAACAAAATCATAATATTTGTCATATATACCCGATAAAACTTTACTTAAAGGAGATGTCTGTTAGTGTGTATGCTTCAAGACATTCGTTAGGTAAGCGCAATTTGTCTCGTTCTGCAATCTGCAGATGACAGAGAAGATGGGAGATTTGGATCTAGAGCTAGCATATGACCTAATGCCCTGTCACCTGGAGGTGATCACCAACAGAGGAGACGCACACTCAGACAGTATGACTCAAATGTATTTCTCTGCTTATCTGAAAAGGAATAGTAAACTTTCTATCTGGAATGCTCTCTCAGATACTTGCATGCTTACATTACTATAATGTATGTGTTTGTGTGTGTGTGTGTGTGTGTGTGTGTGTGTGTGTGTGTTTAAGGTACAGCTCTTGCCAGCCTACCTTCTATAATATCATCATTGTCAAAATCCGAGGGCTCGCCAAGATGGGACTGTTGTTACACAAGACTCAAGGTACGAGTGGTAATTTCAATTCTATAGTATCCAATACAGTTCAGTACAGTTACAGCCTCAGCCAGACTCACGGACATGTGCCTGCTGCACAGGGATGTAGGTCCATGCCAGACTTACGGAGAGACACTCTCTTTGATGAGCTGGAGATGGATCCACTGTCTCCCAGACCCCCATCTCCTCTAGTGCGGCTGGATTTAGGATCACAGTCCAAACACAACAAACCCCTAGAACCTGCTGAGGACCTACGCAGGTGTGTGTGTGTTTGCACGGTGGGCAGTTACTATCTATCTTTATGCATGAACATCCCAAAGGTCTGAAATCCATATCTATAGAAAGGCTTGATTTAGTTTTTGTGTGTGTTGCTTGCGTGTGTGTGTATGTGTGTGTGCGTGCGTGCGTGCATGCGTAAGGCTACTACAGGACAAAGTGTCTGAGGCTGTTACAGACCCTGATGAGGCAGACCTTCCTGCACTTATCAAAGCCCTGCCTTGGAGAGGGCCCTCTAAAATGCAGCAGCTCCCAGCAGCACTGCAGGTACACACATGCAAGCATGCACACTCACATCATGGTGAGACTCTGAACCCTAGTCCAACACATCTGTGCTTTTCTTATGACCTAGGTAGAGCATGTACTGCATCAGGCTAGGGCTACATATGCACACATTTTACACGATCTGTTTGATTACTCAAACTTTTTGACTCAAAAGAACAAACCCCCACTGTCTGACCTGACTAGAGACTAGAGGAGAAACAGGAGAGGCGGGCCAGGAAGCGGTTGTCCATTCAGCAGCCAACGCACCCACAGGGAGCCTTGGTGAATGTGCCGGTCTCCCTGCCCTGCTCCGAACCCCAGCTCCAGACCCCGGCACAGGACCAGACCCCCGAGGGTACAAATGGTTTTGCTGATTGCTCATCGTTATATTTGCTTCAATGCTTTTGAAGCACTTCTCTTTTTATTAGGGAGCTAGAAATGGAAAATGAAACCTGGTTTAATTAGTTTTATTTTGGCAGACACAGACACCCAAAACCAGTTTCAGGGCTCCGTGGCCATGACTGCAGCAGCAAGAATATCTGACAGACTAGTAGCAAACACCATCAACATCCACGAATATCCCCCTGTCTACAATGACCTCACTAAAGAGGTGTGTGGGTATGTGTGTATGTGTGTGTGTTGCCTGATGGAAAGATGTAAGGAATAAGGATATATCAAAAAGAAGAACAAAATGCAGCTGAATTTTGAAGTTTTGAAAGAGGTTTTACGCCAGAGAGACACACTTCGATCACTATCAATCCCATCTCCCTTGTTCCCCTTCTCTCTCTCTTAAACAGCTTGAGATTGACTCTGTCCAATGGCTGGACCACAACTTGTTTATAGGCGAGGATATCAAGGAGGTCTTCAAGGAGCTCTCCAAAAGTGTCTCCACACAGTACCTCAACTTTGACGAGGTAAGACACGTGTGGCTAATACCACTTCAGAGTCTCCTCGATGTGTGCAGCTTTATCTGAACCACACTTCTTTGGACTTTGGAGTTTGACTTGTGCTGTGCTCTAGGATCGAATATTTGAGCCAGTAATACTGACCAAGACCAGATTCAACCCGAAGAAAAAGAACCTGGAGAAGCTCATCAACCCAAGTTTGAAGAGACCAAATGCTTCTGGCGTGTCCCACAGGTTCTCTTACAGCTTTTAAAATGAGATGAATATAGTAGTAATTGTATGTGGGCCATAATAATAATAATTCATTTTTTTACAGCACTTTTCTAAGACCCAAAGTCGCTTCACAGCATCAGCATAGAGAACATGACAAAAATAAACAATTAGACAGAAATAGTATAACAGACAGACAGCAACAACAGTTCTAACTATAAGTAAGCAAAAGGACAGTATCAGTAAAAGAAAGGGACCAGATTCTAAACAGAGTTAACTAGGGTATGCTAGGGTGAAAGATTTTTTCTGAATCCTTGTGTACAGAAGGTTTTAAGGTGGGTTTGAAAGATTAATAGCGAGTTGGAATTCCGAATTAGAGGTGGGAGAGAGTTCCATAATTTAGGTGCTGACCTAGAAAATGCATGCCCCCCAAAATGCTTCAGTTTCGCTTGTGGAATGACCAGTTGCCTATCGGCAGAGTAACGTAGTGTCCGGGTTGGATGGTAAGGTTGGAGCAGTTCAGTGAGGTAGGGAGGGCCAAATTGTGTAAAGCTTTGTAGGTGAGGAGAAGGACTTTAGAATGATGAATATCCCTTGAGACTGACTTTTTATAGGGGCCAACTTTTCATCAGTTTACTAGGGATACCCATTGC